>OY987220.1:10899793-11079792 GCA_963920805.1 Primula vulgaris | reverse complement strand
TCCTTTTTAGAAAGTTACATATTGTTTGTACATTTTGTAAAGTCAACTAAAAGTTTGACAAATGTTTCTATTTAAGCCTTAGTTATGTCTTTGATGTCAAATTTTAATGTAGTGCATGAGGGTATAATGAGTATTTGAGCTATTAGACAAAACAATAATTGCATGTCTATAGAACATTTACTTTCTTAATGATGGACAAATATTTCGGAACGGAGGGAGTATAATGATGTCAGGGTCATATTAATTAATAAGGGAATAAGAAACCCTAAAAATTTTTACCCCCATATGTTTAATATTACACTTTTCGATTGTACGACTTGTGTATAACTTGAGGTAATTATAATTGTGAGGATCTTCTTATCCTCATTGTCCATGTATTAGAGGCATGGAGGATAACTAATAGGACCACGAAATGATAGTTTCCATGGGGTTAAGACGATAGTTATTAGCGTTATTTTTGTTTAGTATTACAGCTTGATTAAGCGATATTTAGTGAATTATGTATTTTTCATGATTTTTTGCACATTTTTTGTTTTTGCAGAAAGAAACGCATAATTAGTATAAAAACGAGACAAAGACGAAAGAATACCCAAGGAAGGGACCATAAATGAAGAAATCTAAAGATAAAAAGATCTAAATCATCTCCTAAAGAAGTAAAAAGTGGACCACAATGAAGCTCAGTACAAAAAAGATGCTAACTTGTTGGGCCTAACCGGTTAGGCCGTGGGTTTTAATTTTTGTAGGGTTTGAGGCACATATATATAGCCTCTAGCCCCCATATATCATTCATTATTCATTTTTTCAGAGCTCATTTGAGTCTCATAACACCTATCTCTCCAAATATTTCCACTTTTAATATATTTTGGGATAGTTTGTCAATTCAATAATTACCGCTTGCAAGATAAGTTCTTTTTATAAACTTGGCTATCATTTTTATTACTTGTTGCTAGTTTTTATTACCTATTTGGACTATTGTTTGTACATAGTAAAAACTATATATATTTTTTGCATGTTAGGAATTGACGACTTCTTTATTGCATAGTATAAAATTGTTAGGAAAATCTCCCTAATCGAATACATAGCCGTAATTAGCTCGATATAAACGTGTTAGGATTGACGACCTCCATATGTAATTTAGGTTAATTGGTCCTAGTTAGTAGAAAATATATTGGTAAAAAATAAAGAGGAAAATATAAAAACGCAAGGAAAAACACTATTTAATCTAAGCTCAATACCGTCCCATGTATTCGATAATTTTGGGTACTTTACCGGTCATTTACTACAATATATGATCAGGGGTCGACACAGCAACCTCACATTTTCAATAATTTGATTATTTTTTTTAGTGTTTTTCAGAGGAATTTGTAAATAAAGAATTTCAACAACCCGTTAAATTTATTTTCGGAAACCCCATTCAAAATTATATATTATCTTTTTAATTACATAACATTTGTGTAATGATACTACATAAAGATTAATAATTCTAAATTCTAAAGGTTAAGTAAAGAAATAAAATGCCAAAACTATAAACAAAAAAAGAGAAACAAAATAAAGAAGAGATTCTAGTAACTTTAGTTGCAATACCAACTAACTATGAATGCATTATATTCATTACTAGTGTCACATATAGTTCCGGATGTTTTTATCTTTTTCACTGTAACATATTCTGGGCCCTAATATCTATTTAGTCAAACTATTAGTACTATAATTACAAAACAATTATTAAAATTAAGACTAAATGTTTTCCTATTTATTGTAAAAATTCATACGTAAAGAAATCATGCAAATTTAAATTTAGAGAAAACAATAATGTTATAAATCAAAAAATTCTATATTTTGATGAACATGTTGTCCATAAATTATGAAATTTCTCAATAAATTTTAAATTTATAAATATTTCTTCAAAAAATTTAACAATTTGAGCAAATTTAAAAAGGAAATAAAAAAAATGTTATAAATTTATCTACTCGATATTTTGGGAATTTGAGTATTAAACATAAATTTGGCTCCTTTTGTTCTCTTTACTAAATTGTGATTTTAGGTGCCTTTTTTATTTAATTTGTCAAAAAACTTAAGTTAAAGCTTTTTAGCTTAGCCAAAAAAGCCAGATGACTGAGTGACGCTCGGAAAATATTTTTATTTTCTTATACAAGAGAGGTGATTTTTTTTTTTATAAAAGGGAAAATTTTCAGTCCGCACTAAAATGAAGAAACTTAGGACCAATAAAAAAAATTGGAAACTCCAAAATTAATGTAATGACTTCGCCCTTGGATGGATGCATGATTTTGTTTTGATATTGCTCCCGCACTTGCATAAGTAATTTTGTGTGGATGAGGTGGAGAAACTATGGTTACGTCATTGGTTAGAATCCACTTGAGTTGATCTAATCAAATTGTGGATCTCATTGCGGTGTTACAACTGTCATGTATGATGTTTCAAATTGCTGTTCCACTAGTCTCGACAACCTTGAAGCCCGAAATAATTTGTTTAATTTTATATATCCAAAGGGTTTACAATTTTGACCATAAATGTCTGATCGTTTGTTTGTCATTCGGTTTACAAATTTTTATTCGATTACCATGTAGGTGGAATGGATTGGAAGGCTCAGATTGTATTTGAGATATTGAGTTCGAGTTTGAGTTCTATCTGTGATGAGCGATTTATATATTTCGAGTCCAAGTCCAATCCGTTTAAGTTCGAATGTGGACCAATCCGATCTTTGATCATGCGGTCCGGATCTGTTTCACGGTCTCGCTTACAACGGTAACAACTCTACAAAAGATTGATTTCAACCTAATCGTCAATTTAAAAAAAAAAATAACTTTTTTGCGTATATCTTCGGAAAGGTAATAAATACTGAAGAAGATTGATTTCACGAATACATTTCATTAAATGCAGTTAATTAAGGGATCTTAACTGATTATTTTTTTAACAAAAGTTGATTAAAAATGTTCATTACTTCAAAACTTTTTATAATAACTGATTATACTAGCTGGTACTAATATCCTAGATGTTTCATACATGAAGAATTTTTGCTAAACATAAAAATTAATAAAGAAATCTCCTTTGCCCATATCTTCCAACAGAAAAGATATCCTTCACAAAATTAAAGTGAAGGGCACTAAAAAAATAGAAGTTCTAGAGAGAGAAAGAGAGAGACGACTAGGGTGAATAACCCTAGCCGCCGCAATGTCTGACTCCAATTTTGCCTCACCGGTCAGAGACAAAACCACAACTATAAAACGAAATCCCCAATGTATGTCTCCGGATCCACCCCCAATGTAGTCCTTCGCATCCATAGTAAGTTCGCAACCAAAGAAACCTAAATTAGCGTTGAAAGAAGTAGCTAGTTATAAAGGTGAACCTCTAATCAATTTCTCTATGGACGACGTTAAACAACTATCGAAATCTTTCAAGTATACACTAGTAGGAAAATTTACACATGCTAGATCAGAAGTGGAAGTGATAAGGAAATTGTTTGGAAAACTCGATTTAAAGGCAAACTATAATATTGGTGTATTAGACCACAAACATATATTGATTCGATGTTTTCACGAGGAAGATTTTACGAGAATTTGGCTAAAAAAATCTGGTATATAGAGTACTTCCCTATGCGTGTCTTTAAGTGGACATATGACTTTGATCCAGATTTTGAGACCCCTGTAGCACCTGTCTGGATTAATCTACCTAAACTGCCTATACACTTATACAATAATTCTAGTATTTTCTCCATAGCAAGAGCTTTTGGAAATCCTTTAAGGGTAGATGAACCTACTTCTAAACTAACAAGACCAAGCTTAGCAAGGATCTGTGTTGACATTGATCTTAGTGAGGAGCTAGTTGAAAGAGTAATGATTGGTTATGGTGAAGATAATGATGTGGGATTCTGGCAATATTGTGAGTATGAAGACTTACCAAATTACTGCAGCTTTTGTTATAAGCAAGGCCACAAAATAAACTTATGCAAATTTAAGAATGCTAAAAAAGAAAGCAACAAAGAAGAAGCAAAGGAGACCAAAGAGCAAAAAAACAAAAAAACAAGTGCCAAATTGAATAACAATAACTTCAGAAAGAAAGAAAGTACCAAAGACTGGGTAGCGAGAATATTTCAAAAAGTCAAAGAAGATCCAAAAGAAGCAAAGGGTGGTCCAAGCAAGACACTTCTTTCCAAAACAGCAGTTCCTACAATAGATGAAGTGACTATAAGTGAACAAGAAACCAGAGAAGATACTATAGATGAAGAAATAATTTGTGATACTCTTCAAAATGAAGATATAATAGAGGAAAAAGTAGAAGAAAATCTTTGCATTATTAATAACCAACATGATTAAGAGCTAACTTTGGTCATTTTCAATAATGAAAAAAGAACTCAACTGCAAAGCAAAATTTTGGTTATCACTGAAATCGAGGAGTTTGAAGAAGAAAGAGAAAAAGGCATTATTGCATCTACTAATCAAACTGAAGAAATTTGGGAAGAAACTCTATCCAAAAGTCAGAAAAAAAAGATTTATAAAAAAGAAAAAGCAAAAAAACAGAAACAACATATGAGCTTAAGATCGTCCTCTAATGTGGAAAGAAAAAGGTATAATAAATGATTACATTCTTAATCTGGAATGTTAGAGGGTTAGGCAATGGAGCTACTTCTAGAAGAATTAAAAAACTTTGTTTGGTGAATAAAATTACTATTCTTATTTGTATAGAACCTATGGTGAGTTGTGAAAAAATAGAAAAGTACAAAATTCGATTTGGATTTGATAATGCTTTGGGTCATGAGGATAATAAAATGTGGATCTTTTATAATGAAGGCATAGAGATGAAGATTGTGAGGCAAATGAATCAATGTATGCATATGGAAATTCAATGGCAAAATAGTACTATTTTTCTAACTCTGGTGTATGCTAAGTGCACTATGGGGGAAAGAGTGGCTTTGTGGGATTTTCTGAGGCAAAATTTCACTCTAAGTCCTTGGTTTGTCACAAGGGATTTTAATACAGTATCTAAAGAGGAAGACAAAGTAGGAGGTATCCCTATAAATATCAGAGCTGCTAATGATTATCTAAATTGTATGGATGGTATTGGGGTTTCAGAACTAAAATCTAGTGGTTCTAAGTTTACATGGTGGAACAAAAGAAGTGGAGATGGTACAATATTTGAGAGAATTGATAAAGTCTGTCTTAATAATGCTGGTGCTAATTTATTTACAAATGTTACTCTAGAACATTTGAGTAAAACAAATTCTGATCATAGTGCACTTCTTCTTACTCTAAAATCAGAGCCTGATAATAATCCAAGAAGGTACATTTTTTTAAAATTTTGGACTAATCATCATGAATTTCTTAAAATTGTCAGCTTCAACTGGTCTTTGTTTACTAAAGGGAATGCTTTATATTCATTGGTTAATAACCTAAAAAATTTGAAAAAAGCTCTTTTAATGTGGAATAAAAGTACCTTTGGGAATGTCTTTCAACAAGTTATTGATGCTGAAGATGAGTCTTTAAGAGTGGAAATACTTTTTGAAGATGATCCAAGTCCTGCAAATAGAGTTATATATTAGGAAGCCAAAGCAAAGCTACATTATAGAGTGAAAATAGAAGAAGATTTCTGGGCTCAGAAAGCAAATCTTAGATAGGCTAAAGAAGGGGATGCCAATACAAAAAAAATTTATGGAGTTGTTAGAAAGAGAAGGAAAAAAAGTATAATTACCACTATTTCAAACTCTCAAGGAGATATATTAACAGGAAAAAAGGAGATTCCAGAAGAAGCAGTTAGTTTTTTCAGAAGTCTACTTGCTGCTAACAATATTCCCAATAGTTATACTTATAAAAGTTTGGAGTGTGTAACTAGGGTTATTAATGAAGAAAACAATGTTCATCTCACTAAAGACCCTACTTATGAAGAAGTCAAAAGTGCTATATGGGAGTTAAACAAGAATAGTGCTCCAGGTATTGATGGTTTCAATGGATGTTTCTTTACTGTTTGCAGGGATATTATTAGTAAAGATATATTCCAAGCTGTTATACAGTTTTTCTCTGGAGCCACTTTGCCAAAAGCTATGACTACAACTGTTATAGCCCTTATTCCCAAAAAAATGATCTTATTTCTTTTGCTGATTTTAGACCAATAAGTCTGTGTACCTTTTTCAATAAAGTCATTTCTAAAATCATGTGCACTCGTCTCTCGGATATTTTGCCTATTATCATCTCAGAAAATCAAAGTGGTTTTGTTAAAAAAAAAGATATAATAGACAACATTCTTCTCTCACAAGAATTCATCTCTAACTTGGATAATAAAAGTAGTGAAAGTAGTCTAGCTTTAAAGCTAGACATGAAAAAGTCTTATGATAAGATTTCTTGGCATTTCTTAATTTCAACTCTTAGGAAAATGGGATTTTCAGAAATATGGATAGACAGGGTTTGGAGACGTATCTCTGAAAATGGTGTTACTATCATGGTCAATGGAGCTACTACGGGATATTTATCTCCGACAAATGGTTTGAGCCAAGGTGACCCTCTTTCTTCAAGCCTTTTTATAATATGCTCTGAAGTCTTGTCCAGAAATTTAAATAAATTAGTTCTCAATAAAAGGTGAAAATGGTTTAAAGCACCAGTTGGAAGCCCTATTATTACACATTTAGCTTTTACACATGATTTCATAATTTTCTCAGTTGCTAATACAAGTTCAGTCAAATGTGTGAAAAGAGTACTGGACATGTATAATAATGACTCTGGCCAAGAAATTAGTTATGATAAGAGCTTTGTTTGTATATCTAAAGGAGTGAGCCAAAATCAGAAAGATACAGTGATCAAGTTATTAAGTATTAGGTGTAAAAAACCTCCTTTTACTTATTTGGGTTGCAAAATTTATTCTGGAAGGAAAAAATGCATCATTTATCATGAATTGATTTTGAAAGTCAGGAAGAAGCTATCTGGGTGGAAAGTACAGTATTTAAATATGGGGGTAAGTTGATTCTCATAAAGCATGTGCTAAGTTCAATCCCTATATACACAATAGCAGCAATGAATCCTCCTCAACATGTTATAAATGAAATAGAAAAAATTCAGGCTAATTTTCTGTGGGGGGGAAAAGATGGAAAAAACAAGCATCATTGGGTAAAATGGAAAAAAAATTGCAAAACAGAGGAAGAAGATGGATTGGGTATTAGAAGTATAAAACAAATTGCTGATACTTATTCTATGAAGCTGTGGTGAAAGTTGAGAACTTCCAATTCTTTGTGGGCTAATTTTATGAAAGCCAAATATTGTAAAATTGTTCACCCTGTGGAGGCTAAAGTTAGAAAAGGGAATAATACATGGAGGAGAATGCAATTAGTAAGAGAAAAAGCAGAAGAAAGTATGCAATGGCTAGTTGGAGAAGGGAATGTTTCTGTTAATTTAGACAATTGGCTGGGTACAGGAAAAATAAATGATGACAATATTCACAATGGTCTAATTGTTAAAGAGTTGCTGCAAAATGGTAATTGGGATAGTCAAATTATTAAAGAGGTAATTCCTAACCATCTAATATATCTGTTCAAAGAGGACTTCAAAGCTAATAAATATTGAAAAGATGAAAAAATCTGGAATAAGGAGAAATTGGGAAAAAAATTTCTTATAAGTCTGCCTGGGAAAATACAAGAATTAAGTATGAAACTAGTTGGTTTAACAAGTATAAATGTGATAAAGATTTACCTCTGAAAATCACGTGATTTGTTTGGAAACTTTTTAACAAATCTCTGCCTCTAGATTCTGCAGTAAGAAAATTTGGAATTCAGTTAGCCTCAAAGTGTGAATGTTGTGGTGTAAAAGAAGAAGACAGTGAGCATCTGTTTAGCTCAGGGAAGATAGCAAAAGAAGTGTGGACCTATTTTGATGGTTTAATGGGAATTATTAATACTAATATTAGTATTAAAGGGAGATTCTTAAAGTGGTGGTCGACATCAAGAAATGGAAAAAATAGAATTAATTCCTTTTTGCAAAAGGTTTTACCATCTATTATTGTTTGGGAGATTTGGAAAGCTAGGTGTAACTACAAATTCAACAATAAGGAGATGAAATCTACTGTAATCTGTTCCCAGATTACTGATTTATTGTATTTAAGTTCCATAAATAATAAAATTTTCCGAAAGACTTGGAATATAAATGATTCATTAATTAAAGAAAAGGTTGCAAAAACCAAAAAGGTTTCTATAGTGAAATGGTTAAATCCTCCAATTGGGTATGTGAAAATCAACACTGATGGCTGTTATAAATCTTCTTTGAACTCTAGTGGTGTGGGTGGATTAATCAGGGACTCTACATGTACTTTTATCTATGGTTTTCAAGCTATGGTAACAAGTCTATCAGCTATAGAATCAGAAGGTAAAGCAATTCTATTTATTTTACAATTATCGAATATGAAGTATTTTATTCTGGAAACTGATTCAATTCAATTGGTTAATATTATTACAAAAAAGATAGCAACACCTTGGCAAATTAGATCTATTATGGATGAAATCAAGTTCAAATTAGAGGGCAAAAATTACCTGATGAATCATGTAGTAAGAGAGGCTAATTGCGCAGCAGATAATCTAGCAAACAGTGGCTACAAGGAAGGATTCAAAGAATTTTGTAAGAAGGAAGAGTTAACTCAAAAAATGAGGAACATCATCGATTTGGAGGTTAAAGGGCTTCCAAATTTAAGGTTTTGATGGGCGAATATTAAGGTATAAGAGGAAAAAATGGAGATATAAGAAGATGAAGTTAATCGGTAAAGAAGAGAGTCTCTCTCTACCGTGACAGATTTCATTCTCAGAAATGAATAGGGGGATTTATTACACGTGTTTATCTGGTCTGTGTTTTATTTACACAGGCCAGTGTTTTTCTGGTCCTTAAAGTTTAGATTATTTACAAAGAAGTTTATCAAGTTGTAAAGTTTAGTTTTTTACTTTGTTAAGTTCCAATTCTTATAATTTTAGTGTCACAATTTGTGATGCTAATTATTATTTCTTTTCAATTATTCAATAAAAATGTGGGTTTCACCCTACAATTTATATAAAAAAAAAAATTCCTTCACAAAATTAATTCTTATCATTTTGTGTAATCTACGAGTGCATATTGGTGTACTAAATGGCTAGTCCCTTTTATCACTTTTTATATTAGCTGTTCACTATGGGAACATATGATAATTAAGTCCCCATAACAAATTAGCTAATAAAGCAAACTTATAAAAGATAGCATATTGAAAATTTTATCGTCCAGCATCATTAATCTAAACTATAGGAAAATGATAATAAAGCTCACCACTCATACAGTACTCACGACCACACACCAAACAAAATCAAATGTTAATGATCTTGTTTTACTTTCGTTCGGACGCCTATAAGTGCGTTCATTAATTAGTGTCGCAATTGTTCAACGTATCATTACTCTATATTATGTCACATTGTTGTAATTTCTAATAAATGTTAGTATTAAAAAGGGTTAGCCTGAATGCTATTTAATGTATCATTTATATCCAGGGATCAATTTAGTATATCTTAATTAGTTTAATTAATATATAATTGCAATTCAATATATGTTACCAAGAGCCGGAAGGAAATAAGGAAAATATTGTTTATTGCTATATATTGTAATCCTATCTGGGACTGTGCACTTTGTAAGATACATCCTTTCTGTATATTACATTCACTACATACATAGAATATACATATATATATACTTTATGATGAGTAAGGTTGATATTTATCACGCTAGCTATATGTTGCGCATACTTTAAATAGTACATAGTATTCTGTTAAAACACTTTTGAAAAAACCTAAAAGCGACTCAATCGTTGGATTTCTACAGAATTTTTTGGAAACAATTCTCTAAGAACTTCCATATTGATGTCTATTGAGCAGGCTATTAAAAATGAAGAAAATGTGAAGGAATCAAGAAAGTGTATGATGAGACTGAATGTTATTTAGACTATACCGATCTTTGTTCATATCCTTTCTGTAAAAGACGACCACACACGTATGGTGAGGTTCAAACGACATAGTAAGGTGAGATATGCTGAGACTCTTGTACAATCTTTCTTTACGTTGTATTTTTTTGCTGTAAACTAATGATTACGGGTGTATTCTCAAGAAATGCCATAAAAAAGTGATTAAATCACCAGACAATTAGGAGACAAAAATAGGATTTTTAGTAGGAGAAAAGCTTAACAAGTACTCATATCATTTTGGGTCAATGTCTAAAGCATAACGACTCAAACCTTATTAACCAAAATTTACATACCTAAAACTTTCTTCCTTTAAAGGTACAACTATCAAATAAATAATTCCAAACCGCACTCCAATACACAAGAACTTCATCGCTATCTACCACCACAACCACTAATAACCATCTACCCACTGCCACCACTGCCCTAACGGAGCTGTGGCGAGGCTCCGGTGAGCTTATCAAAGCTCTGTCGAATCTCAGAAAAGGCAACGTAATGCTGTCCTCAGCTTTGTCGTGGTCTACGGAGCTCCTAAAAATTGTTATATGCGCCGCCGGGCTGCCGAGAGCCCCCGCAAGGCTTTGACAAGTTTACCAGGGCTCTGGAAAGGCTTTGACAAGCCTCCGTACCGCTGCCCACTACTCGGACGAGGTTTTCGGAGCTCCTAAAAATTGTTTTGAGCGTCGGCAGACTGGCAAGAGCTCCAGCAAGGCTACAACAAACTTTGATATAGCCCTAACGGGCTGCCCGAAGCTTCGGAGAAATGTTCAATGCTTTGGTTAGTTGGCCAAAGCTCAAGTGAGCTACCCGACGGTATAATGGGCTCCGCGACGCTGTGTTGGGCTAATCGGAGTTTCGTTAGTGTTTTCATTAACCCAAAAAAAGGAACTGAACTTACCGAAGCCTTCTAGTTAATATATTTCAAAGATGAATAACACATAACTATAATATAGCTAAAAAAATGCGTAGCTGCATAGCCATCAGCATGCACTTGGAAAAACGCATATCTATTGGTATCATGTATGTGCTTGAAAAAATGCATATCTATTAGTATCAGGTATGCACTTCCAAAGGTGCATACTGACCAACAATTTATACATTTTCAAGTTCGATTTTTTTAACTTAGAAATGTACAATGTTCTTTTCAAAACAATATGTATGCCCCTGCATACTTGGTGGTATATACTCCAAAAAGTGTATAAACACACTTAAAATAAGAACCGATTGGTGTGAACATTTAACAATGCATATCAATTTATATATTTTTCAAAAAATCCAAATTCTCAAAAAATAAACATTATTATCTTTTTGAACGACATAGTAATAAACATGTGCAAACCAAATGGTGTGTAAATTTTAATAAACATCACAGAAAACGATATATAGAATTTTTCATAGTAAAAATTCTATAAAAAAAAACTCTAAACAACTTTTTAAATTAAATATTCATAATACTAACTTAAAATCAAACTTTTCCCCAATAAAAAGACTAATACAAACCGTAATAATTTTTTTGGAATCCAAAAATCATAACCAACAAACAATTACAAAGTCCGACACGTGAAGGACATGTAGGACAAACTCAGACATTCTGCGGACACTCGTCGCGATACGGGGGAAATGGTATTTTGTTTACACATGAAACCTAATGTTTCAAATGAAAATAAAAGTTTACGATATTATATAAAAAAAAATTGAGTTTAATATTAGTTAAAAAATATCCTTGTAAAATTATATTATAGTATTCATTTAGATAAACATATTGCTAATTTGTTTTTTGAAAACGTCCCAAAAAGTGTAAAACTCCTCGGAAAAGGCAAAATGCTTTAAAAACTGAAAAAAATCCCAAATTACAAAAATTAATTCATAGGAATGGCAGACACAAGATCACACATGATCGCATGGACACATGACCAAACAAGATCGACGATATAAATATTAATTAACACATTTTTATTTTTAGGGATTTCTTAGAACAAGATTATTTGAGGAACCAATATTTTGACGCTTAAAATTATTTTCCCATTTTTTTTTGGTACTTAAGGAACTAATTCTTTTTTTAATGTAAATTAGATCTTTGATGGTTCCTTAAAAAATATACACATAGGATCATGTCAATTGTATTTGATATGATTTTAGGGAGAGCATCCAGAAAAAAGAAATCAAATTATAGGTCTCGACCAGAAGAATTAAAACAAGGAATGAATGTAGGGATAAATGTTGAAATCGCAACGTGGAAAAGAAATCAGAAGACTAGTCGGCATATACGCGAAAAAAGGGTTGATATCAATTTTGTGAAATATGGGTTAATATTAACCCCTTTTCCGCGTATCTGCCGACTAATCTTCTGATTTTTCAGAAAGTTAGTCGGCAGATACGACAGGAAGTTAGTCGGCAGATACGACAGCAGAAAGTTAGTCGGCAGAAAGTTAGTCCCCATAATAGTGGTACTAACGTCTAATAAGGAAAATAATAAAATAAAAACAACATGCATTTTAAGCGTATTTCCTACACTAAGATCAGAAAGTTAGTAAAATAATATATTTATATATAAGCAATTTTTACTAATAACATTAAATATGAATTATAAGGCTTGTGACTTACGGATACAATGATATGAGAGCAGATTTTATTCGAATGACTTATATCACATGCAGTCAAACATCATTTTTTTTATGCAGACAAATATTTTTGAAATAGATACTAATTTTTGCGACCCTGTTTCATTGAACACTATTAAATAAGATTCATGTATTCATCTTTGTAATCACAATCAACTAGACTTTTAGTGACATGCAATTTTAGCGATTGCCGTCACCAGCATTCTCTAAACCCAAAACCCAAAGCGGATAAACAAAATGGGCCATAAATACTAACATTACTTTAACTATTAAAATATAAAAAAAAAACACTCAAATTGATAATTTATTATTTTTCCCACCATGTTTTAAGTAAATAATCCAGCACAACCGCACCTGATAAATTATCATAATAAATTACTGAATCAGTCATATAAACAAAACTGAGAATAAATATAGCTAATCAAAATATTAATTTAAAACCCCCAAATTTAGTTGTCTAAATCATCAGCAAAAAGCTCATGAGTCATAGGCCCATATGAATAAACCAGATCCATTTTTGTTGTCATGATTTTTTTAGATTAGTCTATCCTAGTTTTTTGGGGGCCATTCGATCAAAATCAATTCCATCCATGTTTTAACAAAAAATATGGAAATATTATTATGTAGAATTGCCTACATACAATCCTCGGTAGCACGAATAGTTAAAAAAAAAAGTTCTCAATGCGATTACAGTACGTTATTTTAGAGTAACACTACCGTAAACCCGATAAATGTGTGACAGCCACTAAAAGTCAAACACCTATTAATGTACTCAAAATAACTACTACCCTAAAATTAATTTAAAATTAAAACTAAAATATTCAATTTGTTGACACACTAAATTATAGTTCATCGTATGAAAATAAAAATAAAAATCAAATTTATCAACCATACCGAAAAAGTATCTGAAGCATTTCAAATACTTTACGTAAAAAATAAAAATCAAATTTATCATTCGTACCGAAAAAGTATCGGATATATGTAATCGTGTCAACCATTTTTTTACTTATCTTTTTTTCATAGTTTCTGTTGACGATTAAATTTGATTGTTTTTTATACCCATAAAAAACTAAGATAGGCTACCCTAAAAAAATTAGGGCAGAAAAAATGGATCCGAATAAACCCTCAAATCAATTAAAATTACAGAGGAAAGTAATTTTTTTTAACTTATTTTGAATTCATCAAATCAAAATTAACTTATAAGTAGTGATGTAAATACTTTACTTACCTGTAGAAAAGAAAATTAAGAACCTTTGTTACGCCTTTTGAGATACCGAGACTGTTATGTGTTTTTTTCCTTTATTTGGAAATAAAATTTGGATTTTTTTTTGGCTAGTTGTATATTAATAGTAAAATAATTATTATTTCTTAGGGATATATTAGTAATTTCATATATAAAGAAAAAAAGGGCCCCTATAATTTTGGTGTCCCCAATTTTATGCTTTTAAAATTTGGCTTTTCAGCTGTTATTAATTTTAGCTTGCAAATTTTTTACACTTGAAATAAAGGGCAAAGCCAGTGCCAAGGCTCCCTTCATCGTGAAGTCGGAGGAGAGTGCAAGCCATCGGGCCTCATGTAAACAATATTCCGTCACATTTTTACTTGAAATAAAAAAAATATATTCACATAGTTAACGCACATATTTATGTGAATACTTTAAAAAAAATTAATTTTCAGAAATTAGGTCTACGATTGCAAACCGGAAGCGCCCCTTGTTTCAAAGAGAGGAGGACGGGTTATTCACATTTCATTTGATGGTCAGAGGCGAAAGACCAGCTAAGCATCATTGGCTTGGTCAGCCTTTACCTGACCAACTACCTAATACTACGCAGGCTCATCAAACAGCGCTTTTTAGCTTTCTTCAGGATTTGGCCAACCAAGTTTTTCATGAACATTAGTGTTTTTGGCTTGTTAATAGCTCGAATCATGTTTGTTCAAATAGTAATGAATCGAGCCTGAGAACATACAACACGTCTTCAGGCTCGAACTCATTTGATTATTTTGATATATTTTATCATATAATTTACGTGTTCATACATAAGTAGTTATAAATATAACACATGATCAATAAACAATATTAAGTATAGATAGCTAGTAAATTTGTTTAGCTTTACTCTGAATAAGGGTATATTACAAACTCGGAGTAATTGCAAAATTGATTATGTTAGTGAATTATTTTAGTTATGTAAAATGATTAGTGCGAGAGAAACGAGTCATAACTTATTTTTTAGTGTATTATATTTTCATTTCTAATTATTAATTTCATGCTAGAAATAATTATTCAATAAGATTTATGTATTCATATTTGTAATTTAAATTGGTTTCAAAATAAGTAATCCTTTAATCCAAATTTAATTGGACTTTTACAGAAAATGCATTTTACTTAAATACACTATAATTTATTGCATTATAATTAATTCTAGCATGAAATTAATAATTACAAATGAAAACACAACACACTAAAATAATAAATTAAGACTCGTTTCTCTTGTAATAATCATTTTACATAACTAAAATAATTTACTAAGATAATCAATTTTACAATTACTCCGAGTTTGTAATACACTTATATAGGGTAACAAATCTACTATCTATGCTTAACATTGTTTATTGATCACGTGTTATATTTATAACTACTTATGTATACACACATAAATTATATGATAAAATATATCGAAATAATCAAATGAGTTCGAGCCTAAAGACAAGTTGTATGTTCTCAGGATCGATTCATTACTATTTGAACAAACATGATTCGAGCTATTAACAAGCCGGAAACACTAATATTCATGAAAAACTTTGTTCATTTGCAATCGTACCTAATTTCTGAAAAATAAATATTTTTTTAAAAGTATTCACATAAATATGTGTGTTAACTATGTGAATTTTTTTAATTTTTATTTCAAATACAAATGTGATGGAATATTGTCTACATGAGGCCCGATGGCCTGAACCCTCTTCGGACTTCGCGATTAAGGGAGCCTTGGCATTGAGTTTACCATACCAACTTTAAGCCAATGGTTAAGTGTTAATCACTAAAAGTTATACTGTTCTTGGATGTATTAGATATAGTTTTTTTTTTAATTAAAAGTAGGGATTGCCCACAAGTTTTATTTATTGTAAGTTTAAATTGGTTATCCGATCTTATTACAACAAAAATATCAATCTAAGGATTAATACGGAAACTTGTGTAACTAGCTGGATCTAAATACAAATAAGCAAATTTCTAACTCCATTAAATTAAAATAGAACCAGTTGACTTATAGATATATATACTCTGCTCTTCGTCTTCTTCATTTGCACCTCTAAACAATAAAATCCAGACGAGTTCTTACAGAGGGAGAGACTGAAACCTTCGAGGTTGATATTCCTCCTTCAAGGTAATTGCTACCTTCGATTGCTTCATCAATACAGGAGAGATCTCTAAGGAATTCTATCAATCAAGGTTTGATGATCAACACAAATCCTTGGATCTTCCAAACCCAGGTAACTGCAGAATTCCCAACATCTCCTTTAATTACGACTTTGTAACTTTACTTCGTAGAAAAAACTTATAACCTTACTTTTGCTTATTCTCTCTTATTAGCACATTGACTGCCCCAGGAGCTTGTAATTTTTAACGCACTCGAGGGCCTCGCAGGAGCACGACTGAATTCGTAGTATTTCTCGGGTAAGACATCCAAGTTATCGTCCGAGAAACTGTTGTGCTCGCTAAGTAGGGTCTATTTCCTAGGCGATTACTATTTAAAAACTATGAGCAGAGCGTTAACGGTTGGGTTGTCAATCCAACGGCTCGATTACTCATGTTAATTTCAGTTTATATAAGGTTGTTGGGTGGATTAATACATAGTTAATATTGTGTTCATGCAAGATTTAACAAAAACAACTATCTTATAATGCGTTATTAATGTTTTTAACGATTAAGCATGCAAGATCTACGAGTTATTATAAGTACTTTTCACTTTGTAAGTGAATTATTTATGGTGTTTTTCAGTTTATATCAACCCAAATTAATATGCATGTGGTGTTAAAACGATTAATTATCAACTAATAACTCATGATTTGGTGTTATTATCATGATTTAACTAATAAACATGCAAGGTTTACGAGATTAATGTTGATTATGATGCAAAACAAGTAGACATCCATAAAAAACAGCAGAGATGCTAAAAAACACGAAGTCGTAATGAAAAGTTTGGATTAAACTCACAACACGGAGTCGATAGCAAAGAATTCGTGCACAAAACCCTTGGATCTTGTATTTATTTCTCTGTTCTCACTCTAAGTTGATGTAAAACTATAGAAAAAAAAGTGTCTAGGTTGACAATGGCATAGCCTCCTATTTATATGTTTCCAAAATTTAATTTAAAAACTAAATCAGCTGCGTGGTGACCAGTAACGGGACCGGTAACACATTTACCGGTAACGTTACCGGTAATGCTCTTTTGTTAATTTCGATTCTAGAACCTTCTTGGTGTTTATCTGGGTTTTGGTTCAACTTTGACTTGTCTTGGGTGTCCTTAAACTTCAGATTTTTTCACATTTGGTCCTTCACTTGGTCTTCTTGCATACTTAACTCATTTTTGTGCTAATTCTGCGCTTTTTCCTGCAAAAATATCAAAAGTGCAAATAACAGTGGAAAATGCAAAAAAACACGAAATGTGCATAAATCGTGCCAAAATAACGCTAAAATAATGGTAATAAGTATCGTTTTTACATGCAAAAATGACAAGTTTGTGGTCTAATCACACATAGTAACTAACAATTACCATAATCCCCATAGTCAAATGGGTCATAGTAATTATTTATTGATCGAGTCTTGCTTCTAGTGCTATATCTATGCGTTTTTATTTTTCTTTCTTCCCTTGGTAGTTTATTTCCCTTCCAATTAGGAAATTCTCTTTTATTCCTCTTCTTCATCCACCTCAATGTAACTAGTTTTAAAATGGTATATTCATATGGCTAGAGTGAATGAGGCAGTGATTATGAGACACCGTTCCCACAATTGTGCGGCTAGAATGACAGTAGTCATAAAATGACGACTCATCATGCTCGTGAGCAAAATGAAGTTGTTAAGTGATGAATGTCGTGTTGATAAGTTCCAAGTTAAATTCTGATTTTTTTTGTGGGAAGCGAGCTTTCCGCAAACTATGTGTTGAACAAACTTTTGGTTAGGAAGTTGGACCAAACAGTTACAATTATAGAAGGTATGGTGCCTAGCTATAAGTTCTTGGAAGTTTGGTGCTTCGTAAAAAAATATTTCAATTCCTATCTCTTTAAAGGCTTGTATCGGATCGAAAACGCTAAATTGTGTGTTTGTCGGATAAACACTAAATATAATGTTGATTAGTTTTTCATACACAAGTCGGATAAACCCGAATTCCATGTAAAGATAATTTTTGAAGCCTAAGAACCTTTTTCCTTGATGATATATATTTTTTCCCACAAGACTCCAACATCTGTACAGACTGTAGAGTCCGACAGTGGTGGAAATGTGGAGGCAAGTGAACCTTAGAAAGTAAACGAAGAGCCTCATCACAGTAAGAGGGAAAATAATAAAACTTCATTGGCTCGTGACCTTCATGAGTAAAGGAGAATCGACGACATTGAAACTATTAATGTTATACATATAATTTTATATGGGAAGAAGCTATCAATAATGAGATTGATAGGCAAGTGAGACATGTAGTCAAAGACTATACATAAATCTTATTTAATAATTAATTCTAGCACTAAATTAATAATTACAAATGAAAATTTAATACACTATAATAATCAGTTAATACTTGTTTCCCTTGCAATAATCATTTTACATAACTAAAATAATTCACTAAGATAATCAATTTTACAATTACTCTGAGTTTGTAATATACACTTATATAGGGTAAGGCTAAACAAATTTACTATCTATGCTTAACATTGTTTATTGATTATGTGTTATATTTATAACTACTTATGTATACACACATAAATTATATGATAAAATATATCGAAATAATCAAATGAGTTCGAGCCTGAAGACAAGTTGTATGTTCTGAGGCTCGATTCATTACTATTTGAACAAACATGATTCGGGCTATTAACAAGTCGGAAACACTAATGTTCATCAAAAACTTGGTGTATTTGCAATCGTACCTAATTTCTGAAAATTAATTTTTTCTAAAAGTGTTCACATAAATATGTTCGTTAACTATGTGAATAATTTTATTTTTTATTTCAAGTACAAATGTGATGGAATATTTTCTACATGAGGCCCGATGGCCTGAACTAATGTGATGGAATATTTTCTACATGAGGCCCGATGGCCTGAACCCTTCTCGGACTTCGCGGTTAAGGGAGTCGTGGCAATGGGTTTGCCCTACCAACTTTAAGCCAATGCTTAAGTGTTAATCACAAAAAGCTAGACTGTTCTTGAATGTGCTAGATATAGTATTTTTATTTTTTTAATTAAAAGTGGGGATTGCCTACAAGTTTTATTTATTGTGAGTTTAAATTGGTCATCCGACCTTATTACACCAAAAACATCAATCTAAGGATTAATAGCGAAACGTATATAACTAGCTGGATCTAATTACAAATAAGCGAATTTCTAACTCCATTAAATTAAAATAGAACCAGTTGACTTATAGATATACTCTGCTCTCTGTCTTCTTCATTTGCACCTCTAAACAATTAAATCCAGATGAGTTCTTAGAGAGGGAGCGACAAAAACCTTCGATGTTGATATTCCTCTTTCAAGGTAATTGCTACCCTTGCTTATGATCTACTCCCCACTCTTTGTAACTTTATATAACTACCTTCGATTGCTTCATCAATACAGGAGATAGATCTCTAAGGAATTCTATCAATCAAGATTTGATGATCAATACTAATTCGACCTAGAATATGACATTTTCTAAGCTTATTTATGATATTAAATCCAACTTTATATTGTGTAAATAGGTGTTATTATATCATTTTACTGTTTTTAAGTATTTTTTAGACCATTTATTTATTATAAGTGAAAATTGCACTTTTCAGGTGCATTTATGTGAAGATTAGAGATGAAATGACTCAAGGTTCAAGTTAGAGATCCTAAAGGACCTAAAAGAAGAAGATATTGAGGTTATATTCGGTCAAATTAGCAAGAATTGGGGAATAAGGAAGAGATCAAGCCAAAAAAAAATAAAAAATCAGTTCTCCCCCATGTGATTCGAATCAGACACCCTCTACCACCATAAATTGATGATGTGGCGCAATCTGATTGATCAATGCCTTCTGATTCAAATTAGACACCTCTAATTCAGATGAGAAGGTTTTTAGTAATTAGGTCGCGAATTTTTCTGAACAAAACACTATAAATACATGTTAAATCTCGTAATTCTAATTCTCTCTCTAATTATATTATCTTTCTCTTTTATTTTTTGTTTTTTTTCTTCCACTACGATGCCTCACCTTTATGAGCATCGATTCTTTCTTCTTTTTACTGAGATCATGGTGATTTATTCTCCCTAAACTCCGCCTATTAGGTAATATCCTTATTCCCTATTTATTTATCTTGCATGTTTATATTTATTTTATTGCTTTTTATTATTGTTTCTAGATTAGTTTTTATTTGGAGAATAGCTAAAGATAAGGATTGATGACCCTTATTGATTTGTTGTTTTTATGTTTATTTAGTTTAGATTAAATGACCATAGCATGCGTTGTTTTTATGTTTATTTAGTTTAGATTAAATGACCATAGCACGAGATTTATCGTTATATAAAACTACAAAAACCCATGTTTAAACATATTTTAATTATTTTACATAATCTATTGGGAGGAATCAAACTTGCTACGATTATAAATTTATTACTACGATTGACCATAATACTCTTCTTAGGTAAATATGCTTTATTTTATAAAATAATTTTTTAAGCCAATCAAACACCAATTCTTGGATCTTCCAAACCCAGGTAACTACAGAATTGCCAGCATCTCCTTTAATTACCTCTTTGTAACTTTACTTTATAGAAAAAACTTATAAGCTGACTTTTGCTTATTTTCTCTTATTAGCACATAGTAACTAACAACTACCATAATCCCCATAGTCATATGGGCCATAGTAATTATTTATTGACCGAGTCTTGCTTCTAGTGTTATATCTATGCGTTTTTATTTTTCTTTCTTCCCTTGGTAGTTTAATTCGTTTCCATTTAGCAATTTTTCTCTTTTTCATCCACCTCAATGTGACTAAATCTAAAACGGTATATTCACATGGCTATAAAACATAGTAAGTGTGAATGAGGCGGGGAATATGAGACAGTGTTCACACAATTCTGTTGCTAGAATGACACTAATCGTCAAATGATGACTCATCATGCTCCGGGGCAAAATGAAGTTGTTAAGTGATGAATGTCATGTTGATAAGTTCAGAGTTAAATTCCAATTTTTTTTAGGAAGAGAGATTTTCGCAAACTATATGTTGATCAAACTACCGCTTAGAAAGTTGGACCAAACAATTACAATTATAGAAGGTATGGTGCCTAGCTATAATTCTTGGAAGTTTGGTGCTGCCTAAAAAATGTTTCAATTCCTGTCCCTTTAAAGACTTGGATCAGATCGAAAATGGTAGATTGTGTGTTCATCAGATAAAACTAAATATATTGTTGATTGGTTTCTCAAGCACATGTCGGATAAACCCGAAGTGCATGTAGATACAATTTTTGAAGCCCAAGAACCTTTTTCCTTGATGATATATTTTCCCACAAGACACCAACATCTATACGGAATGTAGAGTCAGACAGTGATGGAAATGTGTGGGCAAGTGAACCTTAGAAAGTAAACGAAGAGCTTCACCACAATAAGAGGGAAAGGAATAAAACTTCCTTGGCTCGTGACGGGCTAAATTCACTTTAGTGCCCTTAGTTTTGCCTCGGATTTACTTTAGTGCCCTGAGTTTCAAAATTGTTGATTTAGTGCCACAAGTTTCACATATACTTTGTTTTAGTGTTTTACTTAACTTCATAAGTTTTAAATAATTACAATACAGAGTTACGAGTCCTCTCATATACCTCAGATGTTGTGCCAATCATGTGCTAGATAAAATATCTCCAACTCAAGGAGCAGACTAAGAAGGTATACCATCAGTAATCCCATTAAGGAGCACTTTAAGTCCATTATGAGTCTTCTCATATACCTAAGATGTTGTGCCAATCATGTGCTGCATTTTATGAGATATCCGACAATATTGGAAGGGTATTCCAGATATTAATTGGATCTCAGACTACAACTGTACAAAGTTCATGAGTGGATATGTCGTGTACTTATAGGGCGTGCAGTCTCATGGAGGTCTTCTGAATAGACCTGCATAGTTGGATCAATTATGAATTTAGAATTCATAACGTTGGATCTAGCTACTAAAGAGGAAGATTGACTAAAAATATTTGGAAGGTATTTTCAAGTGGCCAAAATTTGTTCCCGCAATAAACGTGCACTGCTACAGTCAGTCAGTTACTGAACAGGATCAGAGTAATTTGTATAATGGAAAGTCTCGACATAACGTAGTCATCAGAAACATTAATCCATAAAAGGAATTACTAGTAAACAGTATAATATCTATAGACTTTGCAAAGTCTAAGGATAATTATGCAGATCCATTTACAAAATACATGACTCGTGGAGGAGTCGGAACATCATCGAGGGAAATGGGGTTTGTAGCCCATTAAATTGGAAAAAATTCACATAGGCTACCCAACCTGTACTGGAATTTCCAGTCTGGGGTTCAATAGGGAAACTAAACTGTGTGGTAACCAAACAAAACACTCAAGAACATAACTTCCCAGCCCATCTATATGATGAAAAAGGGATAGACATGTATCATATGTAAGGGTGAGCATGAGCCTCTAAATGAATAAAGTATCTCGAAGATCAAGTGGGGTGAGTTAGGGAACATTTGACTTGAAATCACCTATACCGAGTGTGTATGGACGATACTATGTGATGAGCTAGGGCTAAATCGCTACAGCTCTCGGTTGAATTTTGCCAAGGCAGTCCAAGGCCAAATATTGACAACGACTAAATGGCCTGCTAAGTGGTGTAGAGAAGACAGTTTGCGGATATTATTTTGGTATACACAAAACGCTAAAGGTTCAAAATATTACGCTGCCTAAGGCAAGTATATTTGAAAGGTATTTCGTTATGGCAGGTTCAAGGCGCGCGCTACCTGACCGTATGCAGTGAATTCTCATGGTTCTCTCGATTGCATTTAGGATGCACGTTAGTTGTCAGTCGATTACATTCACGTAGGGGATTGTTGAAAAAACCTTTAGTTTTATTGGTTTTAATGGAAATAAATTTGTACGTTACAAATTTTAATAACCCGGATTTATGGCATTCTTGACTTGTAACTCCTCACTTGGTTTTTAGTATATAAAACTATATGTGTATCAATATTTTCAAGAACAACAAGAACAAGAATAAAAAAAATACATGCACATACACATATGCACACATATACATATGTATATATAGAGAGAGAGAATCACACCACCAACGGATCAACCGTGACTCGATACCACTTCCGTCGAGCCACATGTGATAGACGTTATACCTTGGAATAAAATGTCTTATTCAGTCAGAAGCAGAAAGGTGGTAGGGCAAATATCGTTTAAGGGAAACTGCTTGCAATTATCTCGTCTCAGAATTTAGTCCATTTCGGTATCATTTACAGTTTTTTATTTCGAAGGTTGTATTTGATTAATATATAATTGAGAAAACTATTTTTTCTGTTTGTTTGTCCATCTCTTTTTCCATCGAAATTATTTCATTTCATTACAGCGTATCCAACAAAAATGAGATATTTCAGATGATGGGCCGTTTACGGTGAGTGGTGATCCAGTGCATCCTATAAAGGATGGAGCGTTACAGATCTATGAGTAAAAACATAAAGATTCTTCAGTTTGAGGTTAAACTAACACAATTGCCAAAACTAATACTCTGTATATTTTTGTTTCTAAGTTCTGACTAATCAAATTTCACGTTCTTTGTTGTAATTTCTTTGGAGAATATATCCGACAAGTTCTACACTTTCTTGGATCAGGGCACTTGCCAAAAAGTCATTATTACATGAACAATGAGGCATAATCTAAGGTCCGAAGTGTTTAAATTTATTGTTTTTGAATCACCCTATATTTCACTTCCCTAATTACATATTTGCCATCACAAATGTTTTATCACATTCGATAATTTGGGTCCCGACAACTCTATTAACTGACTTGTATTGAACATTCTTCTAAACATGTTTTCGCATCATTTTCTTCTCTACTAAATATATTGAACCAAACCTATTCTATAATATTGTCCGTATGTTTTGCCACAGACGAAGCGAATAGAAAGAAACGCAGCAAAGCGGAAGTGGTATGCAAAACTACCAAAGGAAAAAAAAAAATCTCCTCAAGAAGGGTAGAGATGCATATGCATATAAGGGAGAGAATAAGTAAGAAAAATTTCTTTCCAATTTGTCATATTATAGTTATACAAATTTTTTTTGGAAAGAATGTTTAGCCTTCTGACTTGCAAACTCACCTTCTTTGCAAACAGGCATCAAACAACCATAATTAAAAAGAACGGTCACCACCTCCATCTTATCACGTCTATTACAAAACTTGGCAAAAAAGAAAAGACCTACTTGGTTTCCTTGTGATGTACCTAAATATAAAATACTTCTTATTGTTTTGTTTAGGCCAAAACAATGACAACAACTCGACAACAAGGTCATTGGATAAGGGTAAAAAGAAGATATGGTTATACAACTTTGATCAAATAGGTTAGCTTTGCAACATACTCATTTTTGATTACCAGGATTTCGCTTTCTCAGGATTTCCATATAATGTAATCAACAACAGATTGGTAAGAAACGTAACCCGGAGTTTTAAGATATTATTACACTTTCAGTTATAACTCAATTATAATTGAACTCGTCTGGAATAGTAAATGAACTGAACACACAACGTTGATGACAGAGTTCGATCTATTGCTAGATCTACTTCTCCGAGGCCTCACCCAGTGATTTATTAATATGTCAAGGACAGTAATGAGTTTTGAGACTTACAACACTCAAGCGTATATACCTAACTCTATACCTCACAATTTAAACACTATCAATCTCTCGAGACCAAGTCTATGATTTTTTCTCAATAATCACTCGTGTGTTTTTCTGTCTCTAATAATGTGTTTAATATTTTTATGAGAGCTAAATAAAATTATAATTCTATCACGTTTATATAATACGGTTACAAGACTAAGTAAAATATTAATTAAATCGTTTTTCTTCAATTTTCAATCTTGTAATTTATTTGATCTCTTTCCTTTTTCGTGTTATCAAATACTTACTGATGTTTAGTCTTTGACTTTCAAAAGATATCATCTTCGTTAATTTTGAAATCATCAAGATCTTTTCTTATCTTGTCTTTAATATCTTTCCTTGTTTTGCTTTCCTTTTTTAACTTTCGTTCTTTATTCGTAATTGATTTGACTTCTTCGTTTGTAGTATATCTTCTCATATCATCTCCTTAATTTAACCCCTTAACTTAATCACCACGTTCTGATCTTTTGTCATGCCCCAGATTCTGGAGAACCCGAGTTGTGAATATAAATATGAGTTTTTAAATAAAAAAAAAAGCAATAACATGGATTTCAATCATTTTAATTTATAATTAAAGAGCCAGATAGTAAATCAAGATATGTCGATTATCACATTTGTTAGATCTATTGGCCTAAGGGTAGCCAATGATCTCCATATGTGATAATACAAGAAAAAGAGTTCAAACGAAAACTATAAAATTCGACATGACATTTGCGTTTCTTTTTGTTTCCATAAAAATAAATCTACTCATAAAACCATTCAACTACAAGTGTTGTCAATACGATTTCACAAAATAAACCAACTGTAAAAACGTCATTATTACTTAGCTTGCAATTCACCAGATACGAATACAATATAAATGATTGTTTTAAAATGAGACTTGTCTAAAATAAATAATCTTGTGTGCACGCGGTTAAGAGTGTATACATTTTAAACCAATCTCTCAAGCAGACAACTCTAACTTTCTTCATGACTAGACCAACACCAGTACATCGATAAGGAACAAATTGTGCAGAAAAAGTAAATGAGGTAAGAAAACAATCTTCACTTTAAATAAATGGGCACACACACAACCTAACAGTTACATCTCAACCAATATAATAAACACGCATTATAACCAAATACATATAATGTCTTAAGCCGACAAGAAAATAATAAAATCACTTAAATAACCGAATCAACACAATAATAAATGCAATCATTAATCACATGTCAAAGTCATCACAACTCATTCACAAGACTAACACATAAGATATTTAAAACACAAAACACGCACACTTGGCCAACACACACTTAACCAGCACACACTTTGGACCGGTCCCCCGTGTCACATGACCTCTTTGTACAATGAGACCCTCACCAACTTAGACGGAGCACCATGCCTAATTGGGGCCGGTTTCAGAGGGAGCTAACCTCAAGTTAACCGATATTCTTTTTGCGCAAGTTACAGCTATAGGAACCTCATGTATAGCCCGATGTATGAACCCCATCTACATCTCACCGTAGGGACCTCCTCTACAGTACACACATAAATCATCGTAGGAACCTCATCTACGATACACACACATTCTTACTTTATTAAAAAAAATAGATAAATGTAAATCACTTAATCACCACATAACACTTCCGAGTCAACACATCCAAGTTAACACATTTCATTTCCAATACAATTCAACAACGAATACAGTTACACACCAATACATAAAAAATATAACAAACGGTGACAATCGCAATAAGATACATTCAGTACACAAGCATAATAATAATCCACTTTTAAAGATGAAGTCAGTTTAATTCAATAACACAATCGCCAAACCAACTTGTCACTTATCAAACATTCGATACATAACATAATAGTGGTACTAACTTAGTCGAGCAATTAAAACATTAGAGGAATAACCACACAAGTCAAACAAACAAAACAATTAAGCCACTTAAAGTTTAAATTGTTTTCTTCCCACTTACTGAAACAAATGAGAGCTCGTTTGAAAAAATATCCCAAACTCGAGCCGAAAATCCACCGATCCATCAGAACCAGATCTGGACAGCCTAATAACAGTCTCTAAACGTAATTAAAATGAGCTACCGATTAATAAAACTAATATAAATTCGGACTATTATTAAAATCCTAAAACTGGGTTTTTATAAAAGTAAAAATTAAAGGAGAAGGCTTACACAAGTAGATAGATCTCGATGAGTGGGTTAAAAAAATATATTTGATTTCGAAAAACGGACACCGAAGACCTCGATATCTGCCTCTGAAGCGGCTGTACGAAAAGTCACCACCTCCACTACCCATACCGTCGACCATCCGGACTGTCGACGGCCTGGTCATTGCCGGTCTGGTTTCTCTCTCCAGCGACACTCTCTCCATCCTGTCTTCTTTCTCTATCTCTCCATTCTATATATGTATATTTATGTATTCATTGTATGTATCTATCTATATGTATGTGTGGTTGTGTATGTATATAAGTATACATGTATTTAGGTATGAGGTTTTAAGTAAATTACTAATTTAGTCCACATGGTTGTCATTAGCTACTTGAACACCCAAAATTATTGTACACTTGCTATTTAATATTACATGTATTCCACATAAAAATAAATACACGCACTAAATTAATATCACTATTTAATTAATAAAACCAATAATAAACACTAAAATTCCGAGCTGTTACATTCTCCCCAACTTAAAAAAAATCGTACCAAAATTTAGCACGCACAATGGTCGTCAAAATCTAATGGATATCAAGTATTAAGGAACCGGTTTGAGGAGTGAAGAAAATCTAGGTCCAACATGATAGAAAGGGAAACGAAACATGGAGCAATCATTAGAATTTCATGGAAGGTCGTTAACAATTCCCACCCAAGAGAGATCACACACTTTATGCTGCCGCATTCACATTAAAGGATGTATTTTCAGCCAAACAATATATATTTCCGTACATAAAACAACATAAGTACATATTCATTTACTAAAAAAACACAATCACCTCATACCACAATTGTACGACAAATCTCATTAAAGCATCCCACAAATGTCTTACTCAAACCAAACAACGCTATTCAAGAGAGAAGGGACTGTTAATGTTTATGAATTCTATTAGCGAAACCAAATAATATATCAAACGGTACTTTTAAAGACCTCTGTTTTTAAAAATATTTAAAATCCCCCTTTAATTATGTCAATGGTTCTAAACATGTGATGTAGCCAACACTACTTAATGAGCAACTCCAGCTTTTTTTTAAGAGCTCTCTCGCTCTCTCTCAATCTTCATTGTGTATACAAGCAAGCTAATAGCCTAAAAACTCACTTTTGGGGTTAATTGATTTAAATATCTATGAAAGGAATGCGATGGTATAATGCCATGTGGTACCACAAAGAGTTCAGACTACAAACATTCTCAACATAGTTTCAATCTGTATCGTCAGTGTATAAGTACAGAACAAATGTCTGTATAACACATACATTGTAAAATCGGCCTTAGCATGAAAGGAAGAGAAGCAGAACAGCATTAACTAAAAAAAAAGAGGTTCTGGTAAAACGACACAACAGGCCTGATTTATGAATCTATAGACTTATTCTTCAGAAAAATTTGAGAGCACTCTTTAATTATAAAAACAACCACTAGAAATGATAAACAATTCACTTGAAAAGGACCAAAACGATGATCACCATCACAACAATGTTCACCCAATTACCATATTTACATATACGTGTCACAAAAACACATTGCAATATTATTCTCTTAACCCTTACACATACATCACATACATTTACCAACATAACCAAACGAAAAAAAATAAAAAATTATAGAACACTGAAAAATTAGTAAAAGGAAATTCTCACAACAATTCATCAAAAGTCAAATAAAATAATAATATATTTTTATCACTATATCAATGTACTCCCGAAGACAGGTATCTAGTCGGTACCTCATTCGCCCATCAATATAAAAATGCAATACAATATCATCGTACTCATGAAGACCGGTAGCAAATCGGTGAATCATGTATCCGGTGATATCAAAAGTAAGAAAACTTTTCATCTGCAAGTTTTGTCGTGTCCGACTAACTCACAAATGATTATACTTTCAAAACTCACATAAATATATAAAATACATACATGAATATCACGCCTCAACAAAATTTAGACAATAAAAGAAAAATATTACTTTTGATCAATTCAATACCAAGAACCTTCACCGCACGCCAAATATTGGAACATAGTTTTTAGTAATTATCATCAAAATAAATCTAAAAGCAAAAAATGAATTACGAGAATATAATCACGGATATAGACACAAAGTACATACACGTTTCTCAATTACGATACACATACCACTTAAGTCATAACAAAAAATTATAAAACAAATATATTACCGTCTATCCATAAAAATGCACTAAATGTTAGATTCGTAAATTCCAACCAACTCTAGTAAACATATAGTACACTGACACAAAGATGTAACATACACTAATCACCACTTCACATCTTTCCATGTCTTCACTATTTCACAAATCCGAACAGAAGAATTTAAATAATATACTTAATATATATGATATATCACACTTACAACAATCATATATCCAAAAAAAGTTTATATAAAAGAAACAAACATGAGTTATTATAATCTTATACATAAAAGTTACTTGATCAAAGTTAAGTCATCCACAAGTACACGATTAAAAAAAAAACTCAATAAGACGTCAAATTAAAATCAACACCAAGAAAGAACCGTTTTATTTCCTAAAACAAAATTTCTGTATACCTCAAACATCGGTATTCAAACAAGTGAGAACACGATTATAAATATACCATTACGCTTTCACAAGTTAAGTCAATAATCGATTCCATAATACTTATCAAAAAGTTAATTCCTACCGAATTTAATTCGGCTACAAAAGACCAAAGACACTGCAAACATGAGGTAAACATAAGGTATGCCCACAGATGATATATCATTACAACCAACAAGAAGAATTCTAAAATAAAACTAGAAATTTTATTTAATAAACTACAACGATTACATTTTTAGCAACTTGTCGACTCGTCGTTAACATTTATAATAAAAACTTTATTATGAAACTCAACTATGAAAACAATGTTCTACTGCCAAATTATACACCTCAAATTGTGCAAAACCATATAACTAGATCACTTCCTTTTTTTCTTTCTTTTTTTTGTATGTGTAAAACTCAACACCAATGTAACCGGATATGTACCGACAACTATCTATTAGAGCATATTTCAAATACATGATGATTTTTTTTATTATTTTTTTAAGAAAGAAAATATTTTAATACTAAAATTAAGCAATTAACAAGGGTCAACAAATTATCACAAGATAGGTCGTCTTCTAAATCAGTAATAAGTCACTATACAAAAGAAACCAATAAACTTTCAAATTTATTTGAAACACTTTATCTTGAAATCCTAAATGACTAATGACTACACAATCATATACTACACTAAGTTATTCAAACAAAGTATTTACTAGTTTTTGAAAATAAATAGCCCATCCACATATATATATATATTTCATCACCAAGAAATGAACAAAATCACCTGTAAGCAAATTCGAAATGTCAACAAAAGCATCCACACCAAAAGCTATCCCATAATATCCACATCACTAAAAGTAAGAAAATCAACTTTATTTTAAGAAACAAGGATTGTAATGCTCAAATTTTAATAAATGCCCATATTCAACACGAGAAAATTTTATCCGAAACACAATCATATCATATAATATACCGAAGATTAAAAAGGGTAACCCATAAACAGAATATCACACAGACAACACTTATTGTTTTAGCTTGTAATAAAGTTTTAGGTGAACCAAACAACTTGTACTTAAATCATTGTAGCGACAAATCATAAAAGCGATCGCTTGAAAACTCCACTACGATCTTTAACCAATACACATAAAAATAAACTATATTTCTATATAGTCACACCATGAGTAACACAGTCATAGATATTCTCAAAAATCATAGGGTGTCATATTGGTATCTTTATTCTAGAAAGATGCATTCATTATTTTTATTCTCATATTTTTATTGGTATTGGTATCTTTTGTGATATAAACCCTATTCAAAACATGACACGAATTGTTTACAGCTTCAGCCCATAGTCTCATAGACAACTTTTTAGAATCTAACATGACCATTTTTAGTATAATTACTTTCATTATTTGAGCTACACGGTCTAGTTGTGGAGTTTTGGGAAAAGAAAACTTATGAGATATTCATTGATTATCACAAAACTCAAAAAAACTTTGTATATTCGAATTCTTTTCCATGTTTACTTCTAATACTTATAATCTCTCCGATTATATATCCTTGTTCAGTTTGTAATTGTAAACACAGTTTTTTAAAGGCTTTAAAAGTGTCTGTTTTTTGTTTTATAAATAATATCCACGAATATCTTGAAAAATCATCCACTACCACTAACATATATCTATTCCCACCAATACTTTATACTTCCATAGGACCTATTAGATCTATATGTAAAAGGTTAAGGACACCAGTGGTATAGACTGGGCTAACACTTTTATCAAAACTGTTTGATTGTGTATCATTCATGCAATCACTACAAGTTCTTGAGAGATTAACGTTTAGTTCAGGTACATTTGTAATAAATCCAGATTTAATAAGTTCAGAAAGAGTTCCAAAGTTCATGTATCCTAATTTTTTGTGCCAAATTTAAGTATCGTGAGGTACAATCTAGTGACAATTGACTTTTGGTGAAATTACCACTGACTTTTCAAAAACAGAACAATTATCTGCAAATCTAACACCAGTCATGATTAAGTTATTATTATCATCTATCATATGACATTTGGTTCTATTAAATTTAACATGTAGACAACTTTCACACAAATTACTAATACTGAGCAAATTGGATTTTAGACCATCAACAAGCAAAACATCGTTAATATTAGGCATGCCCTTTTTATTGAGAGTACCGTTACCAATTATCTTTCTCTTGTTTTCTAGGCAATCACACTAACACTTATGCAGAATTGATGGCAATTAGAAATGGTCTACTTATTTGTTATAGTCTTGACATGAGTAATATTTATATGGAAACTGATTCATAAATTTTATATAATTTGACGCTATTTAGCTTGATATTTTAGCACTAATGAGTTTGGTTAGCAGTGATTTGTGTCATATTTACATGAAACAAAATTAGGTTGCAGATGTTCTATCCAAACAAGGTGCTAATGGACTCGATAACACCTTTTTTACAGCCAAGAACCTTCAGAATCACACTAATGCAGTTTATTTGTTAGATCAAAAGGAGTTTCCTTGCTTGAGAGGAAGTACTCATAATATTTCTCTTTGCGAAACTTAGTTGGATTATTATTGTTAGGATATTAAGGATTTTTGCCTCGGTACATTTGGTTTGGATTATTTGCTTTATACAAGTTTTTTTATGTATGCACAGAACAAGGTTTTTTGTATTCTTCTAACACAAAAATTCTCCTCGTTTAAGTAAGAATTTTCCTCTTCAATTTGCTCTTTAGATCACCTTGATCATGGAGCTACAAGGGGAAATATAAGGATAGCGGGTATAAGGAGTAAATAGCAAGTCATCGTAGCAAAAAAAATTCTTAAAATAATTGGAGAATTCGAACTGTTAGTATTATGGTTTCTTTGCCTGTTCTGTTTGCTTTTTCGGCCTTTTTTGTATTTTTTAAGTGTACGACAATATTGATCACTCTGTTATCGTTTTTCTAAAACGGAATGGCCACTATGGGGGCTTGGCCCATAATCTGAAATATTTCTTTAATTTTAATAAAGGTCGGATATTGATTTTAAAAATAAATAAAAAAACGTGTTGCCTTTGATATAACTCAAATTTTTCAGTAAGCTTGCATCACCTGTCATATTTTTAGAACAACCGCTATCAAAATACCAAGAATCAGATGAAATAGCTTTTAAAGAACTAATTTTAGTTTTACTACAATTAACTATGTCATTCTTATTTTTCACAACCCAATTCTATTTAGAAGTTGGTTTACGAACCCAATAAAAACCCTGTTTATTTCCATAAAACTTTTTGGAACAATTTCTTTCTAAATGTCCAGGGTTTTCTACAGTAGTGACACAATTTAAAATAAATTTTAGTAGCTAATCTAAATGGAGTTTTGAAAATTTTGCTTTCAGTTGCACATTGAGTTATAACTGTTGGTTTAGAAAATTTCTCAGCTACATCTTGAGTTGTAACAGGAAGTCTTTTGACACTTACAATGGTTTGTAGCTTTTCTTGTATGGTGTTACTGGTTGAGCCCTTCACAAATATGCTATTTCCAGTACCTGCACAACCATTATACCCCAAGCCATAGTTGTATTTTCCATATCTTTGACTGGCGAGAACTTCATCCAATCTTTCAGTTGCAGTTGAGTTCAGTAGCTTGATTTTCCTTTGAGTTTCATCTAGCTCGAGTTCCTTCCTCCTCAAGGCTTCACTTATCTCAGAATTTTCGTTTTTTAGATTTTCAACCAATATTTCTAATTCTTGTACCTTCTTGGATGTACTCATATGCTTAGTGTACAACAATAAATATTGATCTTCTAGTTCTTGCATAGGGTGCTCTTCATCATCACTTTCAACGTCAAATTCATTATCAGTTATAACTGAATTTATAATTGACTTTGATTCTAAGCTACCAAACTCTTTTTCTTCCATCGAATTGATATTTTTTGAAACACAAAATCCGCACTATGTTTATCTAGTATGAGACCACTTGTAAGAAACGTAGGCCGAAGTTTTAAGATGCTGTTATACTTTCAGTTATATCTCAATTTTAACTCAAGTTATAATTGTACTCATCTGAAATAGTAAATGAACTGAACACACATCGTTGATGACGAAGTTCGATCTAGTGCTAGATATACGTCTCCGAGGCCATCAACCAGTGATTTATTGATATGTCAAGGACAGTAACGAGTTTTGAGACTTACAACACTCAAGCGTATATGCCTAACTCTATATCTCACAATTTAAACACTATCAATCTCTATATATCTAAATCTATTATTTTTTCTCAATAATCACTCGTTTGTTTTTCTCTCTCTAATAATGTGTCTAATTTTTTTATGAGAGCTAAATAAAACTATAATTCTACCCCGTTTATATAATACCGTTAAAAAACTAAATAAAATATTAATCAAATCGTTTTTCTTCAATCTTCAATCTTGTAATTTATTTGATCTCTTTCCTTTTTCGTGTTATCAAATAATTACTAATGTTTAGTGTTTGACTTTCAAAATATATCATATTCATTAATTTCGAAATCATCAAGATCTTTCCTTATCTTGTCTTCAATATCTTTTCTTGTTTTGCTTTCCTTTTTTAACTTTATTTCTTTATTCGTAATTGATTTGACTTCTTCTTTTATAGAATATCTTCTCATATCTGCTTAATTTAACTCCTTAACTTAATCATCATGTTCTGATCTTTAACCACCAATTAATCTTCTAGGAAGATATAAGTCTACATAATCTTTGGAGATAAATTCGCCATAAACTCAGTTACATGTTTAATTATAACTGAAAGTGTAATCTGTATTCACCAAATGAGTTGAAAGTCTAGTTGTAACTGAAATAACTTAGTAAACTCAAACAATTAAACGCACAAATTTATATCACGATTAAGATCAATAAATTGTCATATTAAATGAAAAACATGTTACTCGTTCTCCGGACCTAATAATAGATTGATTCTTATTGCTGTGATAGACCACCAAAGCAAGGACACTCTAGCTAACACTTCGGAAAAGGTAAACAGTGAAGATGCTTCTACAACTCCTTCGAAATAAGATTGCATAATATTTAAATATATTAAATATTTTGTATATTAAAAATTGAAAGATTAAGTAATTGTATAAATTGTCAAATTTTCACAAGACATATTCACGTGTATATTTACGGAGTCAAATAACCAGACACATTTGATATTTAGCTATAGTCATTTGTCATTCTTTGAAATTTGATTAGTTCTGAGGTCTATAACTTGGGATGACACTAACCTTGTAGTTAGTTCTATTATAAAAAGGCTACAATTGTTTTAACTCGTATATATACATATTTGGTCGCACCTTTGAGCTTTCATAACATGATTTGGTATTCCGGTGACTTGTAATCTCATGCATGCATGCATGCCTTAGTGTTTTGTTAGGTAGACCGAAACCAATGACAGATCATGTTGATTATCTTAACCGTACCTCTTTGGTTTAAAACTTGGTAAGTATAGCTATACATAATGCGGTTCTTTTTGGCCATTTTTAGTTGATATCATTTATCATCTCATCTCATACTCCATTTGATATTCGTATCATTTGATTCCGATATTATATATCGTTGTTCTTATAGCACGAGTTGCTTTTGGTTACAAACGGACGTATATGTGTCCAGTACCGAATCAGGCTCGGTAACTGTTATGAGGTTCTCTTGGCTATAATGTCATGTTTGACTATGCGGAGACTAGTACAGTTAGGGCATAATTGATCTCTGTATCGTAAAGACATATACGGGGCTTTTTTATTAAAATGGCGGTTGTGCTACTTGTTTCGTACCGTTATTCTGTCGTGTTATGGATATACCGCTTACTTAGTCTTCCCAACTCACCCCACATTCGGACAAGTGACGGATTGACAGAATTGACCTACAACCAAGCCTGACTGACTATTTGGCTTATTAGTTATTGGCTTATTTTTTGTAATATAAAAAGGAAACTGATATTTTGTTATAAAAATTAGTATTGTTTTCTTTTTATTTTAGTATATAACAGCTCGATTAACGGGCAGATTGCTTCAATAATATTCACCTATCACATCCAATCAACAAATCTCATACTCAAGATTTAAAAATCCGAATCCTTCTTGAACAGGATCGCCGTCACTACATCCATTCGGGTTTGAAGCAGCAACACAGCTCACAAATGGGCACAATAATAATTCAGTTCCCGCTGTAAGAAATTATAAAAAACACTACAATTGGTAAATTCCTTTTTTGTCAGCTACTATTACTATAGCATGTATGTACTTCTACTAAACTATTCCAAACATGTCGCTTACACCCTTGGAAAATGTACAACCTGATTGAGAAACCAGCCCAGAATAGGATTACATTTCGAACTCCTTTATTTGGGTTGCGCTGACTCAAAACTCCAACAATGTTATTGGAAGAAAGCTCTAGTACTACAGCTTATTTACTATTGCCTTCTTCAGATTCAGGAAAACCAAAGAGAGATATTCTTAATATTATCGCCATTTGAGCCAGACGTACTTCCTTTGGTGCAACAATGTAGATACTGCTCCGCGAAAAGATTTAATTTTGAATCAAAAGGGTTCTGCTTCTCAGATGAACAAGTTACTTTAGTTTCAAACGATATTCTGTACGAACTATATGATGGAAGTCATATCATTAGCAGAGACTTACTTCGTTCTAAGATGATCTATAAGCAAAATATATGAATTCAAAGTTCCACAAGATTTTAACTTCTGTATACGTATATTTTTCAATTGTCTTTTTCAGGGCGGGTAATTTGCCCTTGCTATTTGAGAAACGCTATCTAAATTGAGAATTCTAATTATTATTTTTCTAGTTATTTCTGGCAGATGAAATTAATTCAACTGCAATTTTTAATGCAAGCTCAAAAGTTTGAATACTCTCACTTCTGCTATCTTTATTGTTCCAAATAGTTATGTGAGAAACTAATATTTTCAAGCTTATTCAGCTGCTTTTGTATTGTTGCTATGACTAAAAATTTCAAGCCTATTCTGGTGCTTTTGTATTGTTACGATGAGTCAAAACTAAAAAGAAGCTACAATGGAGAATCCAGGCTAAATATTATTGTTGCTTTTCAACTTTATGTCGGATAAGTTTTATTAAACTTGTACTTTTCGCCTTCTGCCTCTTAGTTTACCCTTCCCTTGATTCATAATTCACTCATTGAGCCTTTCCCTTGATTAGAACTTATTTTTCATTGATGGACTACAGAGCTTGTATATGGTAGGACTGTTAACCCCTGGAACCATGAAAACATTCACACGCCTTAAAGAATCGCGTGTCTTGCACACGGCAGTCACACTAGTCTTCAAGATAGATTTCAGCATTGTTTCTGTTCTCATCTCTTTCTCAGTAACTAATTATTTCAGCAAGACTGTAACAATCACGGGTAGCTTCTTTTTTATATCCTTCAAATTTTTCTCCCTTTGAACATTCATGAGTGGCTTGAATTGTTGTAGCAGATATAAAAGCATGCTCTTACAAAATTACAATGATGTTTCTAAACCAAATACAGAGTTCAAAAATACTAAGAACGACGACATGACATCCAAAGAAGCTGTAGCACCGTAAATATCTAGATATTTCATATGCCAAGAAAGGATATTATCTCTCATATGTCAACATAAAGAAAACTATCTGGAAAACACAATAGCAGCAAGAGTTAGATCAGCTTTAGGATTGGTTCTAGATAAGTATTCCTAGTGGGAATGGAATTCTAATTGTTGCTTATATATGTAATGCCTGGAGTTTCAGGTTTTTTCAGTGTTTTGAAAAGCTCGCAACGTTATGCAACGTTGTGCGATATAGTGTTTTTTGAAAGAAAAATGCAACTCTAAAATGCTATTTAGGTGGTAAAACGGAAAAAATCGCGTTATTGGGTCTAAAAGCCCAAAAAAAGCGATATATTGGACCGAAATCCTAATCACCGAGTATTTAAAAAACAAACAAAAAATCAGTATTGCACTACGTCATTTTGGTTTAGCATATATTTTTCAATTGTAAACACTAAAATCAATGCTCTAACAGTATTAGACAAAGACATGGGTATTTTCACTTTCTCTCTCTTTCTAATCCACCGCCACCCAACCCAGATGTTCACCGCCTTCGAATGGAGGTCAATCATGGAGGAGTCGGTCATTTCCCTTATTAATTAAGATCAGCTAATTGAGGCATAGATTCAAGTCTGATTATTTGCTAATTTATTGTTTATTTTTATCTACAAACATACTATACTATATAGTTCGATTTTGTATTATGGGTTTTTATCTTGTTTAGAAAAAGAATGAATAAATTTGTATGCACATGTTTGTTTACAACTAAATCATATTTAAAGTTAATGTATATCATGAGCTTTTATTTTGTTTTATAGATAGCAAGATAGATAAAATGTGTGAGTTTTCTTGTAAGTGAGATGTTAAGATACCTCAAGTGGAGGATTACGAATATTTTGTTTGCAAATTTTATGATTAAAGAATGACTTGTGATAAAAAAGAAAATCTTTCTGGAAGGTAAGAATTTTATAGAACGAACAAACAGAAAAGAAGGATGATTGCACAAGCCGCAACCTAAGCCTTAAAAGAGAGTTTCATGCTATACAATCATACAAAGGAATAAAACTCATAAAGCAAATAATACAATGAGCTTCTTTAACATAACATAAACATAATTCTAAGCTAAAACGCTTAAAAATGGTGTGACAGAGACCAGTGTAGTTGATCTTGCAAATGGAGTTCTTATTGTCCTCAACTTTGCTAGGGACACACTTAGAGCCATATCTCATACAATTCAGTTTCTTTTTGTTAAGTTCACCTAGGCAAAGCTTGTCACCATTTGCCATAAGGCTCTTAACATAAAAGAAGCTGAGAAGTACTAAAGATTTGTATAGATTTGCCCAAATGGCAACCTGTTTTACTAAATTATACCTATAACCTTTAGAGTAGGATTTAGCTTCCATAGTATTAGCTTGATTTCTTTTCACACACCACTTTCCTCCCTGGTTAGAGAGCCAAGGGTAGTGCCGGAATTGAGAAAAGTTAACACAAAAAGTCCATCCAATGAAGATGAGAGTAGTAACCTTGAGATCATTATTAATGCTACTGGGAGAGTTGTAAATTAACAGCAGCAAAAAAACCCATCTCAGACTCAATCTAACAAGCTTCATTTTTTAAAGATGTTATCTTTGAGTTTTCAACACATGGCAATGTACGTGTTCCTATTAGAATTAGGAATTTTTCTAAGGCCATTGAGCTTCACCTGAATATAAAAATCAATGGTGATGATGTTAGAAGTAGCATCATTATAGAATTTGCCATATCTTCTATCATTTCTTTCCTTCCAAATGGTGTAAAATGTGGAAGAAAAAATAACTTTTTCCAGCTTAACTGACAAGCTATCACCTTTGAAATGGTTTAAAGCCCACTCAATCCACTCCGACAATGTATTGCAAAGGCCAATAAATGCAGCTTTGTACATGAGATTGTGGAATATCCTTGTAGAGTAGTAGCATTTGAAAAAAAGGTGGTCCATATCCTCAATATGGTTACCACGGAGAGAGCATGTAGCATCAATATTAGGGTACCAAGAGTTTATTTTGTTCATAGTGGGCAGTCTTTTGAGCATAGCTTGCCAAAGGATAAAACTATATCTAGGGATATTATGTATTTGTATTGGATTATGTATTTGTTTAATTATAACGGTCTACACATTGTATTGTATTTAACTATTTAAATGTTAATATAATTAACATAAATTATATGATTAACTAGTATTGTATTGTTATATTAATAGGGGGGAAATACACCACAAAACGATTCGTTGCTACGCTATTTACTCTTTTAGTATAGCTCTTGAAAAAACGATATGCTAACAATAACGCTATTTAAAACACTGAGTATATCAATAAATGGTTTTCTTAACAACAACTAGAATTCTTAACAACAACTAGAATTCTATTCCCACTAGGAATACTAATCTAGAACCAATCCTAAAGCTGATCTAACCCTTGCCTAATCAACTTGTTTCACGTGTTTTCGGCATTCTTTTGAATCAACAAATTAAGGTTTGTATCTTTTAGTTTTCGGCATTCTTTTAAATCAACGAATTCAGGTTTCTATCTTTTATTGCTGTTATTTTACATAAGTTACAGAATAAAGGAATTTCTACGCTTTCGCTACATCACAATGTAACCTAGTTACCAACATGGAACGGTTTGATATGTATATACAGTAAGAACCATAGCTATGCAACATAAAAATCTGTTTAAACCTCAGATGAAAGTAATTGGAAGATGACTTCAAACTGCCTCACACTACCCCATTTGCTAAGGCCTTTTTTCGGTGTCTATGCACATCAATATATAACTTTCTGCCAATGCACATCCAAAAAAAATTAAATCTCATAAGAGGTGACCTAAATTAGAGATAAAGATACGTGGCTACTGGAACATTTATAAGAGAAACTAGTTCAAAATCAGAATTTCTCAATACATATATAAAAAATATGAATAGTTAAATAAAAGTAACCTAACCAGACAGATTTTGCAATCAATACTTAAAGTAAGGAAATTTTTTGTTTCAATAGACGGGAAAAAAAACATGTGAAGAGATAGAAATAGAAATAGTCAAATAGAGAAAGTATAATTTGGTAAGAGGAAAAAACTATAGGCTAGAGTTTTTCAAGCTCCAGCAGAAGAAGCTCATAATCACAAATCAGGCCTCCTAAATGGAATCATGTACTAAAGTACATAAAGCGCAAGCAAACTCCTAAACAGCTCAGTACAACAAATCTAACACAGTTTGGCTCAAGCACATATTGGAACTATTATTTTTAGATGCTTGCCAACACTTATTGCCAACACTTATACCAGAGTCACCTAAGGATATGAATAGACTGTAATTCAAAAGGGAAAAGAAGTACTAAGGGTATGAATACGCAATGTTCAGCCATTTATATAATTGATATAGTAGAAGTTACTTGCGAAAATAAAACGAGAAGAACTTGTCGAGAAAATCAAACTCAGGTAACCATCAATTTTTCATCAAGAATTTCACCAAAGATAATAAATTAATAAATAATTCATTTACTAATAATTCTTACAAACTGGAGAAAGGCTACGTCAAGCTAATGGAAAAGCATCCTAACTAGGTTGGCACCCTAAACCATATGCCATCATCCGAGTCAATTACATTATGTCATTCAAAAGCAAAAACAAGTACAAATGTTATGAATACATCGGAAACCTAAAAGCTTTGCCTCGTCCCATAGGGAAAAGGCTCAAAAGAGGAAAAAGTGTGCAAAGTTGTACAAGTTTATATCTAGCATCTGAAATTAGATCTACCTTACTAATCATATGATGAAATCCGGAGGTTTGAGTAGAATTAGGGGGAGAAAACAATGATAAATCACATCTCTATTGAAGAATAAAATCAAGAGGCATAAAAAGGAGAGATAAAAGAATAGGGTTTTCTCTTTTACTATTCTCAAATACTCCAAAGTTCCTTCTGCAGTAAAATGATTGTGGGAATTAATTAATACCTATAACAAAAGAAATTACACATTTGGTCTTCAAATAAATATAAAAATAACAAATAAGCCACCAAACAAGCAAAGTGGCTAATAAATAATAAAGTATAGTAGGCCGAAAGTTTCCGGGCTCATAATTCATTCCCGTTAAAAACAAGCTTGTCCTCAAGGTTGTGCAAAATGATACACCGAATAGAAGTACAACTTGGTTCTTCTTGCCACGATCAGGCGGCAAACCAAGCACGCTCCTCCAGCCACTCAAATGGATTCCACCACATTCAAATGGAAGCCCCTCCAAACCATGCCAACCTCTCAAATGAGTGGCTCTACGAATTTTCGGCACTCTCCCGAACCAAGAACTCCAAAACGAAATATCGAAACCATAGTCCAAACGACCCTATACCAGTATTGTACCAACCCACAAAATTTCAACCAAATCAGAATTCGTTTGCTAGGATGAATAATTACTTTTTCAAACAGTACTCTAGTTAACGAAGAAGGAAAAAAAATTAACCGCATTGTCGACTTAGAAAATTCATATCTCCTCAACCGTAAATTCAAACAACGCGTTTCTTGTTTCAAAATATCACAAAGCATCACAACTATCACTAAACCAATTTTATTAAATTTCAGACACTTCTCATTAAAGCAATAATTAGGATATCTCAAGCCATCTAACAAGCCTAAGTGAAACAATATCATATAGAGTACTCCACAATTCATCCAATTTTCAAACATCAAATCCACACACAACATTAGATGACCATTGCTAATTAAAAATATATGACCATTGCAGCGGAAGGCGGTAATCTTGCACGTACAAGATTTAACACTTTTGTCGAACACATTTAATGCACCTATAATCTTCCAAACCCAATTAAAATCCTTAATACTTTTAGCATACTTTAATATCTCAAGTATGTTCGAAGTAATATTAATCATCAAGAATTTATTAAACACTTTTTGTGCCTCAACCAAATCAAAATTTTGTAGACAAACAAAATCTAAAAAACTTTCCGCCATATAGTTTTTAACATGCCCCATAACAACTAATTTATACGGATAAAACGGATCAAGATAGTTATTTGTTGGCTTACCAACAACAAAAAATTCTCCGTTCCGACTTTTCGGAGATTGATGTGGCACTGTTTGCGACGGATGTGCTAGTACCAGAGGCGCCGCACATGGTAGTGCTGACATTAAATGAAAAGCATCTCATAACCAATTATCGACGAAGTCCTCATATTCATGTAGGTTTATATCTAACTTGTTTTGACCATCGGACTTCAATGCGGTATAATAGAATAATCGTTGTCATCGGTATTTGCCCACTCACTAATTATACCTCTTACTTCCTCTTTTGACCAATTGTCGCTTAATCACTTAACATCTATGGTGGTATCACAAATAATTTTTTCCACAATATATATAACCACAACTCGGATCGGTTCCTGTGTGATTTCAATTTTTTCATAAGTTTTGATATTTTCCATGAGTTTTGATATTTTCCATAAATATTAGATAGAATTTGATGAGAAACAGAGCAAACTAGGGTTCCCACGAGTTATAGGAAGCACCTGCTCCAGATACCAATTATGAGATACGGAGGTTTCAGTAGAATTAGGGAAAGAAAACAGAGATAAATCACCCCTCGATTGAAGAATAAAATCAAAAGAGGCATAAAAAGGAGAGTTAAAAGACTAGGGTTTTTCCCTTTTACTATTCTCAAATACTCCAAAGTTCCTTCTGCGCTAAAATGATTGTGGGTATTAAATAATACCCATAACAAAAGAAATTACACATTTGGTCCTCAAATAAATATAAAAAGAACAAATAAGCCACCAAACAAGTAAAGTGGCAAATAAATAATAACGTATAGTAGGCCGAAAGTTGTCGTGCTCATCATCTTACTACTATACCCTCATCTACAAGAGAAACCAACCAGCAACAACTTTCTTGTCTGGTTGCATCTTCGTCAGCTTCTAGATCAAAGTTGCAAGATCGGTTTCTTGACTGGCTTGTCGTGTCGTATTGTTGTATCTCTTGAGGAAAACAAATTGACTAAAATCCATCAACCAAAAGGGGTCCAGTAGGGACTGCTAGTCCATTCATCAAAGATGCATCTTCAAGATCCACCAATGAGCAACCTAACCAATCTCCCAAATCATCATCACCAGCACTATCCATAGGAACTGCTAGTTCATTCACCCAAGTTCCATCTTTAATATCCGCAAATGAGTGTCCCAATCAATCTTCCAAAAAAATATTATCAGTACTATCCGATGGTTGTTCTGGTACTTGTGCAATAGGTAGAGGCATCACGATCTCCAAATCTTCAGCCTTTGGTACTTCAATATCTCCATCCATATTGAGATGGTTTCCCAGTTATATTGGCATTTGTTGTTCAATATATGAAAGCATCATACGATCATCAAAATCTTCCAAAGGACATTTCACAGCTTCAAACCCATCATGACGATATGTTGGGTGTTCTGGTTCCATCTGTACTTGATCAACAATAGGTAGAGACATCACAATCTCGAGTTCTTGAGCCTCTAGCACTTCAATACCTCCATCAGAATACAAATATTGTTTGTGTTGTATTGGCATATGATCACCAAAGTCTGCCAATTGACATCCCACAGATTCAAACCCATCATGAGGATGCATTTGTTGTTCTGGTTCCATCGGTACTTGAGCTTCAATAGGTTGTTGGCACTTCTCACTCGAATCTGGATGCTCTTTAATTAATGCAAATATCTCACTCATATACTCATCTTCACCTTCTTTATCACTATTGATTTGTTCAAACGACAATGTTCTGCTTATCTTAATTTAGAGATTACATAAACTTTTTATGCAGATGGTATATATGAATATTCATATACTCGTGCATATGGCAAGTGATCTGGGCTACTATTTATCTAGTATACTTATGGCAAGTGATCTGGGGTACTATTTATCTAGTATACTTATTGATATATATATTGACTTGTAATTTTGTATAACGAATTGGTCGATTGGTTTCAAAGTTTGAGATCAAATTTTGTTAAATACAGTTGAATTATATTGGTTCTTGCCTGATGAGTGTGTGTATATATATATATATGTATATACACGTGGTTGAGGTAGAAACAAGGTTAGGAGTGATTTGAATATTTTCTAATTTATCTCACCGGACCGAGGTGGGTTTTGGCCGGAGCTTTAATCTGGGATCGGCGGTGGGATGTGGGTATTTAAAAACCCTAGCTGCTGTTGAATATTTCCAGGAACTATACTCGTGAATTTGCTAAACTTGGTTAATTACATAAGAAACCTAAAGTTTTTAGTATTTTGTAATTAGAACCATGTTTTTATAAAGCAAATAGTTATGGTCCGAAAAGTTTCTGAAAAATTACAGATTGACCCAGATTGTTTCAGACTTTAACAGTTTTTAGTACAACATTTTATATATAAGCTAAAAATATGGGTGTAATTAATTATTAACTATTTAGATTTAATTGATTTTTGTAATTGATTAATAATAGTTAAGTTATAATTAATTATTAACTATTTAGATTTAATTAATATTAATTATTGATTAATAATAGTTAAGGTTTAATTAATTAGAAACTATTAAGATTAAGTTGATAATTAGTTTATTAATTTATAATAGTTTGGAATTTGATTGACTGAATTAATTAACATTGTTTAGATTTAATTAGTTTATTTAATAATTAATTAATAACAATTAGATTTAATTAACGGTTAATTGAATTGACAGAAAGCAAATTATAAGTGATGTATTTAATTTTCACGCGTTGGCTATAGTGCCTTCCTCCATATCGGATGAAATTAATTACGGACCACTAAGTATAATTTGTATCCCTAAAATTAATAAATAACTAAGTGGGAGAGTGAATTTATTTGTAAAAATTTCACGGTCTCCATCGCTACTTTATAAATGAAGTAATTATTTTACGCGTTGGCTATAGTGCCTTCCTCCCCATCGGATGGAATAATTACGGAATCATCAAGTATAAAGTATAAATATTTTGTTAATATCGAATCATCTCTCCATCTAAGAGAGATTATATACTGGAACAATAGATTTATAATTGGTGATGGTATTCATTTAGATATAATTATTATTATTCCTCTCCATATGAGGTTATGTTAATATTTATATGACCAAATTTAAGCCAGATATTTAATTTTTATTTTGACTTTTGTCTAGACAGTAAAATTAAATGTCTAAACTAGCATATCAAATGTTAAATAATATACGTCCTCCCATCGAGTCATATTATTTACGGTGATTAGGATGGTGGTGTATTAAAGTTTTAATTATTGGATTAGGGACCATATTTATTAATAATTCATAGTTATTTTTGTTGTTCATTTAATATTTTATTAGAAATAGTTTTCTCATGATAATAAATAGCATTTATACCACTAGTTATTATACTTAGAAGTAAAGTTGTTGACTTGATTTATTATGACTGTAAAAGGGGAAAAAAAACTAGGATAATTTTATTTGACTGCTAATAAGCAAAATTTTGTGTTTTAAGGTATGTCCATCGGTTCCGAGTGAGTGGGTAACTAATTAGTTGACTCGGGCTTATCGGAGGTGGATTGGATATAATTTGATGAGATGTAGCGGTAATGCATATTGTCATTCATAACTATTGTATTGCGACATCATCATCAATTTATGTTATATTTCTATGACATCACGATGAATCTAAAACGTGTGTTTGATATTCGAGATTGCGATAATAGAGAAAATAGCATCTGAAATTTCTTAAACTCAATAATGATGAAGAGACATAGAGTAAGGATCATGTTCTTGAACTAGGGATTTTTAAAGGTGAAATCAATGGCGAAAGTCAAGTTAATAGTTAATGCACCAAAATGTCTCATGAAAAGTCTAGTGTTGCTTATGTTAATGGAAAGCTTTTTGTTTCTAAACCGAAAGGTTATAAGAAAAGGAAAAAGTCACATGAACCGGTAGCAAGTCATTTAAAATAATATTGCCAAATACATTTAAGTTGAGATTAAGCTATAAGTTATATCTCTTTCACTTGTTGCTGAAAAATGTTTAGTGATTGTATCTACCATAAGTTGTTGTGTAGATATTGGAATCACTAATCATGGTTGCAATTTATTGCAAAAGTTTCCAGTAAATCAGACAGTTTAGTGATGGCGAGATAATAGTAGACATTCTATATAAACCTTCCATTAGAAAGAAATTCAGTTCGGTTTCTAAGATAATAGATGAAGACATTTTGTTTATTTTAATAACTCTCTGGTTATTAGGTAAAATAGACAATTTGTCGGATATGGTAAATAAGTGAATGATCTTTATATTATTGTTAAATTCTAATTCTACATAGCAATTAAAATTTGAATAATATTATTAACATACCATATTAGAGAAATTAACTTTCAAGTAATGAACTATACATGACTTTGGCATGTACACCTAGGTTATTTTAATCTAAAAAGGATGTCAATGTTGGTTTAAAATGGTCCATTTGGATCATTGAAAGTGGAGGCACTATCAACTCTTGAATCATGTTTAGATAGTAAAATGACCAAGTGATCTTTCACGATCAAAGGTTATATGAGTTAAGAAGTGTAAAGATTAGTTCATTCTGATTCGTGTAATCCTACGAGATCCATGATACATGAGTTTTTGAATAGACGGTCACATTTATTTGTGATTATTCAAAGTATATGTACATTCATTTAATGCGTCAAACATTTAAGTGTTTTGAAGTATTCAATGCATTTAAGACGAAGACAGATAAGCATCTTGGAAATGTATATCGACACTTCGATTTGATCGAGGTGGCGAGTAACTCTTTGGATAGATAGTGGACTACTTATCAGATGTAGGGATTATATCCCAGTTTACTTCACCTACTAAATAATCATCAAACGGTATAGTAAAATGAAGGTAAAAAGACTCTAATAGGAATGGTTAGGTTGATGGTGAGTTATTCAATTAATTTTATTCGTTTTTAGGATACGTAGTAGAAACATTATCATACATCTTCAACTCGATTTTATCTTAGCTAGTACCTAGTACTTCCGTAGAACTTTAGATTTGGCACAAGCCTAGTCTTAAGAAGTTCTGTTTCGTGGGAGTCCAACACACGTGTTGAAGGAAAAAGTAAAAGAAGTTTGAATCAAGTATTGATGTTTGTTTCTTGTATGTTATCCAAAAAGAAACGAAAAATGGTTTCTTGTTGTTCTAAGAATCGGAAGTCATTATTAGCACATATTGACTGATTCTTGAAAAATGATAAGATTTTACCACGAATCCAATATAAAATTAGCTTGATAGTAGTTAAGAGTAAGTAGAGTGACATTTATTTTTATTATATACCTATAGTTTAAAATGAAACGTCGCATGATGGACTCACGGATACGTTTTCTCAGTGGGAGAAATTGAGTGATTCATGCAGAGGATGTTGGTGTATAACACCAGTTCAAAAGTTATTAATGCTTAGTACTTATAGGGATGTTCATCGTAGTGGGAGGGTCATGAAACGACCATTACATTTCTAATTTTAGGATAATCTTGCGAGATGATCCTTGATAAGTGGAAATTGAACCACTAGATATAATTAATCTCAATGAGAAATAGATGTAGATCATTGGCAAATGGTTAGAAATCTGATCAAGAGAGTTTTTCTAATTGAAAGTCTTGAGTGTAGTACTTTATAGTACAACCAGATATTCTTCAAGGAGCCAATAGCACATATTGTACCGATTTAAACCGAAATATTAAAATTTACTATATAGACTAATAAACTAAAAGACATATATACACTTAATTATTAATATTGTTATAATATACTTATATTACTTTTTCCAGTGAATACTTATAACATTTTCTTTTATTTATAACATTTACTAGAAATGTCTAGTATTGTTTACTCTTTTATGCAAAGAAACAAGAAATATAACAATAATATAAATAAATATATATTTTTAATCTACTACTTTTAAAACTTTATACTATGTTTTTTTCTCAATACGTACCATTTTTCTATCACCACTTGTCAACTCTAAAGTTTGGTATAAAAACGAAACTGAACCGAACCAACCGAATACTTTGGTATACCGAAAGTTCGGTATACCGAATTTTTTGGTTCGGTAATGGTATAAAAATTCTCAAAACAAACTATTTTGGTACAGTATCGGTATGTAATCAAAAAGTTCGGTATCGAACCGATGCCACCCCTAGGTACATCACATCCCCTCGCTAATTTTTTTCCTATGATCATTTATCATCTTCGTATTTTTCTTTGCTTCCGGCCTTGTCTCAAACAAATGACCTACTTCATATAAACAAGCCATCAAACACCAACATTGGCGTGATGCCATTAATGCCGAAATTAACGCACTAGAGAAAAATAAAACTTTGACCCTTTCCCATCTACCTCAAGGAAAAAAACTGATCGGATGTAAATGGATTTTTAAAAGTAAACTAAAATCAGATGGTACAATACAAAGCATGTTTAGTTGCTTAGGGTTACACACAAATTGGAGGTCTTGATTATCATGACACTTTTTGCAACTGTAGCTAAATTAGTCACAGTTTGATGTATTTTAGCAGTTGCTGCTGGCAGGAATTGACATCTACACCAACTTGATGTTAGTAATGCTTTTTTACATGGTGACTTACATGAAACTGTTTATATGTCACTTCCCCATAGATATGGGAGAAATGGGGAGACACGAGTATGTGGACTCGAATAATCTCTTTATGGTTTAAAGCAAACTTCTAGAAATTGGTATGTTATACTCTCTTATATATGTACTATTATATGGTGGATTTCAACAGTCACACACTGGTAATTCTTTATTTACTCGCAATATTTGGTCAAAATATATTGTCGTACTTGTTTATGTTGACGATTTATTAGTTATAGGAAATGATCTCACAGTTATTAATGACCTTAGGAAATTATTATCTAGTCGTTTCCAACTGAAAGATTTAGGAAAGTTAAACTATTTTCTCAAGTTGCACGATCATCAAGGGGTATATTTATTATCAACGCAAGTACATCTTAGAGATTCTTTCAGATGCATGTCAACTTGATTGTCTCCCTGCCTCATCGCACATGGAACAAAACTGTTGGCCCGTGTGGCTAAACCTTAGAGGTGGGGGGCGGGGGGGGGGGGGGTTGTGAATATGGTTTTAGACATTTTTCGCGGAATTAAAATTTTAAACTCAACTAACCAGCCAACTACCTCAATATATATTTGCGACAATAAATATGCGATGATAATTTATGAATAAATTGAAATATGCGATGATAATCCATGAATAAATTGAAATATGCGCACAATCATAAATAATATAAGTTGTGGAAAGTAAATACTAAGGGTAGAGATTGACACCACGATATATAGAGGTTCGGAAAACACGCATACGTCCTGTCCTCATAATTAACTTTGCCGAGTATTTCACTATAATTTTCTTTCCAATATTACAAATCCTATCGAGTTAATCAAGCGATTTGCTCACCCTCTACCCGATGATACAATATGATGCAAGTTCAAGAGTACAAAAAAAGGAGAGTCAATGACTTCCTCTCAATTTATGAGTATCCAAGTGTTTAACCTATAACGTTTAAGCAACACTTTGGCTTAAAAAGTTCTACCCAAACACTCACTCACAATTGAGCTTATAAGTTTGTTATTTACAATTTTATTACAACAATGTAACCACACTCACTATATTATTGCTTCTAAATAATCTAATTAGTAAGTTTTTGATTTTGTTTGAGCTTGATCACCTTTCTCATCGTTTTCCCCTATTTTAGCTTTTTTGTTCAACAATGGAGTTTTTTTGTGTTTAAGATAAAGAGAGATTGAGTGATGGTGATTGGTGTGTTTTGAAGAGGAATTGGGGTGTGTTTGAAGACCCAAATAGTCTATTAGACCATAGTTGACCGTTTAGAGTTATTTTGGCTTTTATTCAATGGGTAAAAGCTTGTTTTCGAAAAAACAAAAAGAAATCTTTTTGAAACGGACCGAATCTCGATCGATCGGACTGAATCTTAATGGATCGAGATTTCTGGAAAGATTTGTACTTGTACTTGTTTCGATCAATCGACATGTATTTCGTTGGGTCAAAATTTACTGTAACTTTTTGGACAACTTTCGATCGATCGGACTATATCTGGAAGGATCGAGATTCGATTGTAACTTTTTGGACCATTTTTGATCGATCGGACTATATCTCAATGGGCCGAAATTCACTATAACTTTTTGTACCATTTTTGATTGATCAGACTGTATCTTGATGGGTCGAAATTTATGTACTGCGTTTTTTTACTTTTTAAAACACTCGTAATTTGCTCGTTCGGATTCCGAATTGACTTCCATTTGAACTGTTGACTTCATTATTGAATGCTCTATCATTTTAATTCCTGAAATATACATTTTATCTCTTTGGAAAAGATCAAACATTATATCATCGAATTGTAAAATCATTAAATCATAATCACACTTATAATCAAAATCAATTATTGAAACCATGGTTCAACAATCTCCCCCATTTTGATTATGACAAAAATAATGATGATTTTACAAGTATAAAATATATCACCCCCATTTTAACAAATCATTTTTTTCTAAATCTTATTTTTCTACCCCTTTGACATTATCAAAATGCAATAAAAATTGGGATTTTGTGGAGGGTTTTGAAAGAATTAATAAAACATGAAAAATATAACCACGATGCATATAACCCCAACTAATCACATATAAGAACAAATATTATAGTTGAATATACCGACTATGTGATGTTGAGTCCACTATTTAATGACAATTGCATTGAGCATTTCCATGTCCGAGTAAGTGGTATCATTTCTTGGTATGCCTTCCACTATTGTCCATAAATAAAACTTCATTCTTTATGGTGGAATTGATTTTCTTGACTTCCATGATTTTTTCCCGGTTTGTCAACCACTTGTTGATTTTCTCCTTTTGAATGGAGATACCTACAACATGAGATTTGTCCTTCGGCCCTCAATATCTTTTGGGTCCGACATTGTTAGTGACATGTATTTTTACTATACATTTCAAATAGCTTCTAATCACACAAAAATGATAGGGACATCTAGAAGAAATATGCTCATTTCTACTACAATGTATACAATGCATAGAGTTTTTCGCAAAACGAAAACTATACGAAATTTTGGAAAAAAATTTCGGAGTATCCAATTTGTTTAAAAACCTAAACCTTTTTTATAGTTAAAAGATTTTTGAAAAATCTTGGAATCACTCCCTTTAGCAAAAACATTCTCTTGTTTAGGCGAAGTAGGAGTTTTAGAAAGGTTGGTGGCTTTAACGATGCGGGTTTTATTTGAACCAAAAATATTGCAATCGAATCCTAACCCACTTTTGTCATTTGCATCTTTTTTATACTTCAAAATCTCATCTAAAACGGTTTTACCTTTAGAAAACTTTGAGATTGTTAAATCAAGTTTTTCAATTGTGACGGCAAGCTCAACGTTTTTCTTTTTCAAAGTGTCATTTTCGGTTTTTAAAATCTTGAGCTTGTCATTTAAGTTAGAAGCATGAGAATTTAAAACCTTATTTTTGCTTTTAACTTTATTGAAAGCATCCTTTTAACTCTTCAAATTTTTCTAGCAAGTCACAATCTAAAGAAGGAGATTTTGAAAGAGTTTTAGCAAGTCTAGAGACTTCATTTTTAAGAAAATTTACTTCGGTTTGTAAAGACACATTTTGAAGAATGAGATCATTATTTTTATCTTTCAACTCTTACTTTTTGTCATCTATGTCATGCAAAGAAAATGACGATTTCGAACTAGACTTATTTTCAATGTCATATCTTTTCAAGGATATTATTTCTTCATTAAAAGAATAATTTATCCTTTTAAGAGATTCAACTTTTTCTAAAATTTTAGCTAATCTTTACGAATAAACATCACACATATGAAGTAAATCATCGTAGGATAGATCATTTACCTCACCAGTTTTATTTTCACTTGAAGACGATTGGTTGAGTTCGTTGTTGTCTTCCACGGCCATGTAGCAAGAAAAATGACCGACTTCGTCTTGATCAGAACTATTGCTAGAGGTTGAAGCAAATATTTTTAACTTCTTCTTGCCTTTGATTTTACGATATTTGGCGCAATCTCTCGCCATGTGTCATTCCTTACCACAAACATAGCAAACAAAATCGTTAGAAATAATTGAATTATTTGAAGATTTACCTTTATATTTGCGTTGACCTTTTAGCTTGAGTACTTCCTTGACGATTCTAATGATTTCCATTTGATTTTTATCGTCATCGGATAACTCATCACTTTCGTCACAATTTATTCCTTTGAAAGCTATCTCCTTCTTTTTTGAGATTGGTTTGTGACTATTGAGAGTGATTTCGTGAGTAATGAGCTAGCTTTTCAATGCATGAAGAGTGTATGTATTCATGTCATGCGCCTCTTCAATTGTGGTGACATTTGATTTCCATTCTTTCGGTAAACTCCGAATAACTTTTGAGACCATTTCCTTACAAGACAAAGACTTACCAAGAAACATTAGTCCGTTAGTAATAGTTGTAAATCTAGCAAGCATATCGGAAATAGTTTCTCCCTTACTCATCCTTAACTTGGTTAGTTCTCTCGTGCATAACCACTAACTTATCCCACATATCTTTGGCCATTTTACAAGAGGAAATTTTGTTATACTCATTAGGGAAAATGACACACACAATATCATACATCGCTTTGGCATTAGTAGAGTTGGCTACTAGTTGAGCGTCATTTAAGTGATCTACGGGGATTGGGTTCTCGCTAGTTTTGGATGTAGGCACGAAATATACTACTTTTACGGTTATCCAAAGTTTAACGTTATAACTTTGCAAGAAATACTCATCCTATCCTTCCAATAGGAAAAATTTAACCCATCAAAAAATGGTAGAGTGTTGGGGGATAAAGCTATACCGGAGGCGAAATTAAGTATGTTAGCCATTGGGATCTTAACTCTTAAACCATTAGATTTCTATATGCAAGAGACTCGGCTCTGATACCAATTGTTGGCCCGTGCGGCTATACCTTAGAGGGGGGAGAGGGGGATTGAATAAGGTTTTAGACGTTTTTTACGGAATTAAAATTATAAGCACAACTAACAAACCAACTAGCTCAATATATATTTGCGACAATAAATATGCGATGATAATCTATGAATAAATTGAAATATGCGCACAATCACAAATAATATAAGTTGCGGAAAGTAAATAGTAAGTGAAGAGATTGACACCACGATATATAGAGGTTGAGCAAACTGAGCTCTTTTCAAAACCTTCAACTTCCAAAATCGTCACTTTTGGTCATTCCATTGGGTCCTCTTGCGTCCTTGTCTCGTTTTTGTGCTAATTCAGAAAATACAAAAAAAAACACAACATGGCTCAAACAAGCCGAAATGTCAACAAAACTATGCTAATTCATATCATTTTAACCTATAAAAATTAACATTTCGTGGTCTAATAAACCCCCGATCATGGGCTACTCTTCTCCGCAGATACCAATCTTCAACTTATAGGTTATACGGATTTCGATTGGGCAAGTTGTCCTATGACATGTCGTTCAACCACCGGCTACTTCATCATCCTTGGAAACAGTCCTATATCATGGCGCACAAAAAAACAGTCTGTTGTCTCTTGCTCTTCCGCTGAAGCTGAATATTGTGCTAGGACATCTACCACTTGTGAGGTTACTTGGCTCCATACTCTACTCGCCAATTTAGCCGTTCAACATCCTCATCTGGTCAAACTTATTTGTGATAATCAAGCGGCGATTTACATTGCTCGAAACCCCGTTTTCCATACACATTGAAATCGATTGTCATCTAGTAAGAGAAAAATTACAAAAGGGATTGTTAAACCTTCACCAACTAGCAGATATTTTCACAGAAGCATTGGGAATAGATCATTTAGCTAGACTTACAAGCAATCTCGGAGTTACGTGCCTACACTCACCCGCTTTAGGGGAGTATTACAAATCATTAATACTAAATCATCCACCAACGGTCACAATAGTTATTTCAATTGTATAACACCATCCTAGCCTAATATTGTGGGCATTTATTTTTTATGATTTCCTACCTAAACTCAATAGCCTATAGCCTATAAATGGATGTATCACACCTCACGTAATAACAAGCAGAATCAATCTTTTCCTTTGTTTATTTTATATGTTACATCTTATTAATCAGACATTTTGATATGTTAATAAAACTACTAGCTCTCATTCTTATAGTGAAGATTATTCTCCACAACCCTTGCATACAAATGGCACTTTTCTTGGCGATAATCTCTGCAGCTTCTCCATGAACAAGCAACCTGTTTTGGTCACTCGTGCATCACTCCATATTCCCAAGAGAAAATGATTACTCACACTTTTTGCGCATGATTAATCAAAATTCTTCTCAAAAGAGCCTTATAGATATTTGACAGAGTTACCCTGGTGAACTTTAATAATAGTTTTAACTAAGTTATATTATTTGCAATATTGTAATTTTGTAATTATAAGCTGCTATTTTAGTTGTAGGTTTTTTTTCGAGTTAGCCACCTGTGCTAACCAAATTTTGTTATCCGTTTAATGATAAATGCCTAGTTTCCAAAAAATATATTATTTCGTGAGATAGTTGCCACCACCAAATAGTAATGATTTATCCCTTCAAGGAGTTCTCTTGTTGATAAACCTTCGTGAATCTTTTGCTTTATTACTTATATTTTTCCATAGTCTTTTTATATGGTTTTATTTTGAATAATTAAATTGATATAGTTACAGTAACAATTTACCTTAAGAACCAAACTATATAAAATATATATATACATAATTTAAAATAATTTCTTATAAAAATGTTGGTTCTATCTCTATCACAGTTTCAACATGATCAATTATAAAATCCCCTTAATAAAAGATTTTGGAATGTTTCGAGAACAAATAATTGTTTTTCTGCTTGCGTTTTTAAGTTTATAACATTTTGCTTAGAATTTTTTGGGTATAAGTGGTCTAATGTTTGTTTTCTATTTGTTTTTTAAGTCGATAAAATTTGTTATGGAGCCGTAAAGACCATGACCGGAACGAATCCATTCAAAAGGTACGATTTGGTCTGAATTGGACTTGAACTTTAAACAATCTGGATCCAATGTTTTAAATAGCGTTATCGCTATCATAGCGTTTTTTCGAGAGACGCTAAAAGTGCAAACAGCGTAGCAACTAGCGCTTTGCGTTGTAATTTTTTTTGCCTAAATATATAACAATATAGCACTATATTCATACAATTTATACTAATTATGTTAATAAAATTAAAAGTTAAAAAAATTAGTTTTGGTTTTTTGGGTAAGAAATTGGGAGACATGTTTGGTTAAAAAAATCTGACATTTTTTTAAGTATTTCGGGATAAATGTGTTTTTTTGATATATTAATTACTATACGAGAAATTTGTGACATGTTATTTACTATATATAAAAGCAAATGTGACATGTTATTAACTATATGAGCTAATTATGACATGTTATATACTAAATGGGCTAATTGTGACATGTTATATACTATAGGGGTCAGTCCAGTATTTACGCTATCAGTCCACTGTATTTTGTTTTATAAACTCGTTATTTACGCTATCAGTTCAATAATTTTGAGATTTTTGTGCTTTTAGTCCCACTAGAGCGAATTTAGCGTTTTTTCATCCAAATAGCGGTTTATCGATGTGTTTTTTTCCCAAAAAACGCTATTTCGCGCAACATACCGCTTTTTTTAAAACATGGTCTGGATCAGATCAATTTCCCATATTGTGACTAATAGATTGAATTTGATTTTGGCTCAATTTTGTCCAATGCAGACCGTTTACGCTTAACTTTTATTTTTTATAATTATACTGGTAACCCACAATTTTAAATAAAACCAAAACGAGTCTTTTAATTGATGAAAACAATGTATTCGTCGGAATTACAGGAAGCAATAGTAGAATAGAAAGTGGGAAAAAGTAAGACTATGATCCAGGTTTATTTGGCTGCTTATGATCCTGTGCAGCTCATAGAACTTATTATTTAGGAACTAAGTTAACTTCATCTGATCCAAGAGACTTTTACCATCTAGCTTTTTGGCAACAAACATTCGCAAATATGTTTCAACATCAACAGTCTTGTATTTGGCAACTTGGTTTTTCTCAGTCAAGAGACGAGGGATAGGACCCAACATGGCTTTCAGGTTCGGGTTATGGAATGCAGCAATGGACATTCTTTCTTTCTCAGTGTTCACCATGACTCTATGCTCAATGCTTCTGTATTCCCCGTTGCTCATTATCTGCATAGTAATACATTATAGTGGTACACAATGTTTGGGATGGAGAAGATCCAGATCTTGGCAACTAACCAATACCAATAATTTCTATCATATAAATAATTTAGAAAAGTAAAACTGAAAATGCAAAACAATTTTGGCCGCAAAACCCCAATTGAGTTGAGATATTTTCAGAACCGATCTTATCAATATTTACTGAGGACGTTTATTTTCAGTTATAGATACCTTTTTAGATACCTTTTTAGGTTATTTAACCTCCTAAGATTTATTAGGCAAAGCACCAAATCTAAAGAACTATTGCTAGGTATGTGTCGCTACCTCAATTATATCTCCAATATTGACAATAACAGCACCGGGAAGTGGCTTAACGGGGACCCATTTGTTCTTTTTCTTAATTTGCAATCCTTGCACGTCATTAACCTGAACGAGCAGAGTCAGTCCTGATGCATCTGAGTGGGGTGTGAACCCAATTACCTTGTCAGCAAGGTCACATGGTGGATAATAATTCAAAGACATCCCCTGTAATCCATTCTCAAAGGTGGGTAAGAATTCATTTGGGTCTACACCGAGATTTTTGGACATCGCTCCCATGAGCGTCACCTTAACTCTTTCCATCTCAGACGAGTATGCGTCTAATGCTGACCTGATGCATTTACATAAATACGTTAGATCACACATAGCAATCAAACCCAAAAATATTTATATATACACATCGATACGTACAGATACAAATTAATCCAACAATAATTGGAGGGGAAAAGTTTAATATTAAAAAAGAATACATGAACAGAGAGAGCCGAGAGATAGGAGAGTGAGAAAAGCAAAGAGATCAAAGATGCCGAGAGAGTACATAGATAATGGAGAGAGGTCAGGGACGGTTCTCATTTTTTGTTGGCCCTCTACGAAATAAAAAATATAGCCGTCGATGAAAATTTTATTAGAAATTGTTTACTTTATAAATAGTGAAAGTTTTACGAACAAAAAATAAAATAAAATTTGAAAACTAATATTTTTGAAGGTACGCAAATAAAAATATAGCAACTTTTATAAGTTTGAGGTTATGGTTACCCGGTCTTAAAAATAATCGATTAATTTGTCATTTCTGAATTTATTATATCGAACATTTACTAATGTTTTATCACATCAAAAAAATTCTAATTCTTATTGAAGTTGAAATTTATAATGCTTGGTAAGGGAGAGAGTTCCCTAAAATGGTTGGATATTTTTTTAACTCTTAATCTATGATGGATCTGAGTACATTTTAATGACTCAACGTATGCCTTCGTAACACCTTATATAAGGGTTACCTGAACGAAGTTGGAGATGTTGGCCAAAACCTCATGTTCCTTGCATGGAGAGGTAGGGTCATGATACTGATTATATCACCCCAATCGAGCTTTTGATCTTCAGAAAAAATATTGCTTCTACCATATCCTTCCATGTCGTCGGGCAGTTTCGCATACAACATCTTCTCCCCTTGTGTAAGCTTAAAGAATTTCTCGCATACCACCTTCATTTCTTCCATGACTTCTGTAATCCCATGGTTTATTAACTGCTCGCATCATTCAACCCAAAAAGTAAATATTTCGGCGTTATTCTTGTCATCAAGCATCAAAATTGCTGTGTACTGAAATTTTTGTTTTGATTCCAAAGCATAATGAACATGGAGTTGCCAAATTAAATGGAGAGATGTAAAACAGTTTCACTAGATTTTGAAACATAAGGACTCCAGTTTTTTATCCAATTTTGATGAAGAAAACATTAATAGCTAAATTACAACTCATTACAGTGAATGTCCGGACGGGTTCCACAGACTTGGGGGCTCTAGGTTTTTTCACAAAATATACCCAAATTATACAAAAAACGAATAATATTTTCCTCTATTTATATCACATTTGTATATTTTGTTATGCTTTATACTAGCTTCTAAATTTAATAGTAAAATATATGAAAATAAGTTATTAAAATCGAATTAAAACTTTTCTCACTTAAAAGAATACAAATAAAAATTGCACAAGTCTCCATAAAACTTAAATTTCTTAGTTACAAGTTGACAAATTGAATGTTTTTAAGTGTGTTATAACACTACAAAAAAATAACCAAATAGCGACGGGATTAGTGACGGTATTTTTTGTTATGAGCTTATTAGTGACGGTTTTTGTGACGGTTTTGTGACAGTTTAGCCAATTTGCGACAGATTTGTGACAGCTTTTTAAATTAGTGACAGACTTGTAACAGCTTTTGACTCTCACTAAATCAAACATTATTTTGTAGCGTAAATTCGTACAATATAAACTGACAGTGGTATAGTAGTAGAGCGCTTCTATCATACTTAAGTCACCACAAGTCAATTCTTGAGCATCTAATTATGTTTAATAGAAACTAACAATAAAAAATAGAAATAGAAATAAACAAAAGAAAGTAATTTATGAGATTAATGCACACGTATTATTGTATGTTTTGTGCCCTTACTCTTCTTTTATTAATTAAAAACTTAGAATTAACTGAACAAAAAAGTACGACATGAAGTATTTCAATACATAGTATGACATAGTATTTCAAAACTAAGGAAACTATAGAATCTATAGGAAACGTGTGAAAGCTCTTATTTTATTATAAAACACGAGAATTTAAATTTTTTGATATTCGTATAACTACTTGATAAGTTTATATCATACCTATGACAAAGCAAGGTTTTAGATTTTCAATCACTTCCATCATTTGAACAATGTTCTTAAGTAATTTTGCTTGTAACAAGTATATGATTTGAGTGTTCCAGTATTCATTTGTAACATATGATTATATTTCTTAGATAAGATAACGACCAACCTGAAAGAACCCCCAGTCTTTACACGCTAGGTGAAGCTTCATAGATTCATCTATTATGTCAAGCTTCATCAGGTCGATTACTGGAATATTCATTGATATATCATGAGAAATTTCATCAGATTCAAGCTCCTCCCGAATATATCGAGGTGGTATGTTCTCCTTCATGCCCTTGGAAACAAGATCTTGTACATTCTCAACACGAAGTGAACCTCCAAAATTATTTCTTCCCACTCTCTCATTCTCCATAATTTACTTTCGTGTCTATCTCTCTCTTTCTCATATATGTATACGCATAAAAAACAATCTATATATATACATATATATAGATCAATATGTTGGAAAAAAATGTTTTTACATGGGTGTTTCCGAATGGTCACAGGACCAACTTCGAGTCAATATTACATGTGACAACTCTGAGTTGTTTATACCGTACTCAACGTGTTTGAGTAGCCCGTGTGACGAGCTTCGTAACGGTATATCACATGACCTATTCGGAGAATGTGTGTGAATACTAAGTGGCTTCAAAGTTGGGTTCTCGAAAGAGGAGAAATCATCAATGCTGGAAAATGGATTAATTAAATGGAAGATTAAGAATTATCCCATATTGGAAGATTAAGAGTTAATTTTACAATATAAATACAAGTCTAACACATGTAATTGTTAAACTAACATGTCCACATACACCTAAGAGTATTAGTGTGTACCACACACGCTCCCTCGGGTCTCGGAGAGCGGGATTGGGATTGGGATTGGGATTGTGATTTGGGAAATGTCTCGGGTCTCGGGTCAAATCTGAAAAGGGAGTTTTGTATAAAATAAAAAAGTAGTCCCTAGAGTTTATAGCAATTGAAACGCCAGCAATCAATGAGAATAAATTGCAGATTAAGTGATGCGGTTTCAGAAATTGATTGGGGCGGATTCTGGGGGTGTAACTCCCAGAATTGAATGAGACCATTAATGGCTGCAGTTTCAAGAAAACCTATAAAAGACAGCCCTCCCCCTCTCATTCAGACACAACATACAACACACACATCACAGCATAAAGCATACATATTAGAGAGAGAATCGCACCACCAACAGCTCGACCTGTGGTTCGGTGCCAGTTTCCAGCGAGCCACTCTGAGACAGAAGTTGTAACTTGGGAACAAAGTCCCGAAACCAGAAACCTTTAAAGGTGGTTCGGGAAATATTGTTTAAGGGAAACTGCCCAGCAGTTGCCTCCTCTTTAATTTCTGTTTATTTACTTTTCAGTACCTTTATTTTTATAATTTACATTTCAGTACTGTTTACATTCTGTATTTTATTTTTCTGTACTGTTTACATTCTGTCTTTACATTTCAGTACCTTTACTTTCTGTAATTTCAATTCAGTCTTTCCAATTCTGTAATTTTCCAATTCTGTAATTTAATTTCCACTATTTACAGAAACAGTGCAGCAGTTTAGTAATTATACTATTCTGTCTGACAGTTTCTTTTAATTGTTAAATAGTCCAGCAGTTTAGTAATTATACTATTCTGTCTGGCAGTTTCAAACAATTACAATTCAGTCCAGCAGTTTAATAATTTATATTAAATCTGTCTGGAATTTAAATTAGTGTAATTTTAATTCTGTTGAGTCGGGAATTGTAATTGATATTCCAATTATGAGAAATAAATTGTTATTTTCCTTCAGTCCTTGTCTTTTCAATTATTGTCTTTTCAATTATTGCTTTTTGATATAGTACAAAAACCAACAATTTTAAACAATATCTTTATTTTGTTTTACTATTTTCGAAAAGGAAGAGGACTTTTCTTTTCTTTTTTTTTTTTTGTTGACGTCTCGGTTTTATTCTTTCAAAATCATTGCTAGTTTACTAGAAATTGAAGTTTGCAAATAGAATAAATCCGATTTGATTTTAATCTTTTAATTCTAGAATATTATAAAAGAGAGTTCTTAGTGAAATCAAAAGTGATTTGATATTCACACTAGAATCTCTTTTAATGGTTTTTATTCTTTCAAAGCAAACTAATTAAGTTATAATTAGTATTTGCAATTAAGAATATTAGTTTTCTTGCGATAAACTAAACGGTTTTATATTGTCATTTCAGATGACTAATGAGGATCAATCACCCACCGTTCCTTCGGGAGACGTGCAGGGCGCAGTTGTGATTGGCAGTAGCCATAACATTGCGAGCGTTGCGAGTGGGGGGGCTCAGGCTCAGGCTCAGGGCGAAGCAGCGGCGGCTAAGGCTGCGGCCAACGCCGCTGCAGTAGAGGATGATGCTATGGCTGCGGCTGCGGTCGCAGCACAGGCTGTTGCTAAGGCTGCGGACAAGGCAGCGCTTGTGGCTGCGGCCAGGGCAAAGGGCAAGGCTCCGACGATGCCGTCTATGCCAATGTTGCCAACCTCTCATCTAGAGAAACCGGAAAAGTTTAGGGGCAACAACTTCAAACGTTGGCAGCAAAAAAATGCTGTTTTATTTAACTGCCCTTAACCTTACCCGTTTTCTCAAGAAGACTGCACCCGTCCTTAGCGAGGACGATGAGGACATGCAAACGGTTTCGGCGGTGGAAGCATGGAAACACGGCAACTACCTATGCCGAAACTACATCATGTGTGCTCTGGATGACACTCTTTTCAGTGTGTTCGAGCCCAAGGCTTCTGGAAAGGAGCTTTGGGAGTCTCTCGAAAGAAAGTACAAAGTGAATAACGCTGGCGTAAAGAAATTTGTCATCACGGAGTTTCATGAGTGTTATCGAGCAGGTTGAGGAACTCCAACTCATATACCATAGGCTTGAGGTTGAGGGGTTAGTTATTAACGAACCTTTCCATGTGGCATTAATGATTGAGAAACTGCCACCTTCATGGAAAGAGTTCCAAAACTACCTGAAACACAAGCGAAAGGCAATGACCTTGGAGGGACTCATTGAGAGGCTCAATGTTGAGCAAAGCAACTACCGATCCGGAAGGAAAGACGGTGGCAGAGCAGGCAACGCGGTTTCGAAGGCCAATGTGGTTGAGGACGCTGTATCTAAGCGGAAACGCTTTGACAGCGGTGTCGATACTTCTCTCAAGAAGAAATTCATGGGAGACTGCTTTGTGTGCAACAAACAGGGCCATCGTGCCACGGATTTTAAGATGCGCATCGACAAGCCCAAACCCCTCCCCCCCCCCCCCAAAGAGGAAGTTCCAAGAGAAAGGGAGGAAGAGGGCACCTGCTCAGGCAAATGTGGCTGAGGGAGGAGATGATGCTGGACAAGACTATATGCACCTGAGTGCTGTGGTCTCGGAAGTGAACCTGGTGGGGAGCAACCCAAAGGAATGGTGGCTGGACACAGGCACCACTAGTCACGTCTATGCCAGCAAATGGATGTTCAAGACCTATATGGTCGTGGACAATGAGAGCTGCTTCATGGGGAACTCAGCTACTTCCAGCGTGGAAGAAAAAGGAACCGTGATGCTGAAGACGACGTCGGGAAAGGAGCTGACACTGAACGGAGTGCTCCATGTGCCGGAAATTCGCAAGAATCTAGTCTCCGGCTCAGTGATGGTGAACAAAGGGTTTAAACTTGTATTTTAATCCGCAAAAATTGTAATCACCTTAAATGGAATGTATGTAGGTCGTGGCTATATGACCAACGGCATGTTTAAATTAAATGTTGGAACACCGGCTCCTAAAGCCGAGTCTCCTATTGAGGGTACTAAGGCCGAGGCCAGTACTAAGAATAATGTAATCGTTAATGTTGCCCAAGTGGCCAATAAAACTTCTTTTGCTTATTCTTGTGATTCATTTCATTTATGGCATGGTAGATTAGGTCATGTGAATACTAATTCAATGAAGAAATTAATATCACTAAATCTACTACCAAGTTTTGTCTTCAATAAACAACATAAATGTGAGATTTGTATTGAGGCAAAATTAACCAAGTCTTCGTATCAACATATTGAACGAAGTACTGAACCTCTCAGTCTAATACACACGGATGTATGCGACTTAAAGTTTGTACAAACGCGAGGAGAAAAAAAGTATTTCATCACGTTTATAGATGACTGTACTAAATACTGCTATGTCTACTTAATAAGAAATAAAGACGAAGCGGTAGAGAAATTCGCTCTTTATAAGACCGAAGTAGAAAATCAACTCAATAAAAAGATTAAAATGTTGAGGAGTGATAGAGGCGGTGAATACGAGGCACCGTTTGCGCAGATATGCGCAGAAAATTACATTATACATCAAACCACAGCCCCATACTCTCCGGAGCAGAATGGGGTTGTCGAGCATAAGAATAGGACGCTCAAGGAAATGATGAATGCTATGTTAATAAGTTCTGGGTTACCCCAGAACATCTGGGGGGAAGCGCTGCTTTCCGCCAACTATGTATTGAACAAGCTACCGCATAAGAAGCGTGATAAACCACCTTATGAACTATGGAAAGGCCATCGGCCGAGCTATAAATTCTTAAGGGTTTGCGGTTGTCTTGCGAAGGTCCTTGTCTTGCTTCCGAAAAGAACGAGAATAGGGCCAAAGACGGTAGACTGTGTGTTCATAGGATATGCACACACCAGTAGTGATTATTGTTTTCTCGTGCACAAGTCGGATAATCCCGATGTGCATGTAGATACTATCATCGAAGCTCGAGAAGCTTCTTTCTTCAAGGAGATCTTTCCTCGCAAGTCTTCCATAACTGTAGAGACTGAGGAGTCAAACTGTGAGGAAAATGTGGGGGCAAGTGAACCGTTGGAAGAAGAAGAAGAAGAGCCTCGACGTAGTAAAAGGGCTAGAAAGTAAACGTCTTTCGATCCAGATTTTGTAACCTTCATGATAGAAGGAGAACCGGCGACATTCAACCAAGCAATGTCATCCCCGGAAGCCAATATTGGGGGGAGGCGATCAACAATGAGGTTGAATCGATATTACAAAATCACACTTGGGAACTAGTGGATTTACCACTCGGGTGTAAGCCACTAGGACACAAGTGGATCTTCAAGAGGAAGAGAAAGCTCGATGGAGCGATCGAGAAATACAAGGCGAGACTTGTAGTGAAAGGTTTTAGACAAACCGAAGGTGTCGACTATTTTGACACCTATGCTCCTGTCTCCAGGAAGACGTCAATCCGGATAGTCATTGCTCTCGCGGCACTGTTTGATCTGGAAATACATCAAATGGATGTTAAAACGACATTCTTGAATGGTGAACTGGAAGAGGAAATTTACATGGAACAACCGGAAGGGTTTGTGGTTCCAGGTAAAGCGCACAAGGTGTGTAAACTTGTGAAGTCCTTGTATGGACTTAAACAAGCACCAAAACAATGGCATGAAAAATTTGATAGAGTGATGCTATCAAACGGTTTTCGGATAAATGAATGTGACAAATGCGTCTACGTAAAAGGAAATGAAAAACACTACGTGGTAGTCTGCCTCTACGTAGATGACATGATTATAACAGTGAGTTTTGATAACATCAACTCCACTAAGAGAATGTTGTCACAAAAATTCGAGATGAAAGATTTGGGTGTCGCTTATGTAATACTTGGTATGAAAATTACCAAGACATCAGACGGATATGTGCTATCTCAAACTCACTATGTCAAGCAGATGCTTGACAAATTTGATAAAGATAGTAGAGCTACATCCAGAACTCCGATAGAGATCTCAACCACCCTGAAAAAGCATTTTGGGGAGAGTGTGAGACAATTGGAATATTCTCGAATAATAGACAGTCTGATGTACGTTATGAACTGTACTAGACCAGACATAGCCAACTCAGTGAGTAGACTGAGTAGGTACACCAGTAATTCCAATGAGGAACACTAGAAGGCCATCATGAGACTTCTAAGCTACATGAGGTTCACTTCCGACCGAGGGTTGCATTATACCAGATATCCAGTTGTACTGGAAGGGTATTCTGATGCAAACTGGATCTCGGATTCCAACAGTACACGATCCACTAGCGGATATGTGTTCATGATGAAAGGAGCAGCTGTCACGTGGAGTTCATCCAAACAGACCTGCATAGCCAGATCAACTATGGAATCCGAGTTCATAGCGTTGGATCTAGCAACAGGAGAGGCTGACTGGCTGAGAAGCTTTCTGGAAGGAATTCCAATGTGACCGAAACCTGTCCCAGCAATAAGCATGCACTACGATAGTCAGTCGGCTATTGGGTGGGCGCAGGATCATATGTATAATGGAAAGTCCCGACACATTCGTCGGAGACATAAATCCGTAAGAGAATTGTTAGCTAACAGTGTGGTGTCATTAGATTTTGTGAGATCTAAGGACAATATTGCGGATCCATTTACAAAAGGCTTGACTCATGTAGGAGTTGAAGTTTCATCGAGGGGAATGGGGTTGAAGCCCATCAAACTGGAAACCTCCTCAGAGGCAACCCAACCCGAACTGGATTCTCCAGCGTCGGGTTCAACGGGAAAACCGAACTGTGGGGGTGACCGAACAAAGCACTCGGGAACTTAAGTTCCCAACCCATTTTTAGAATGAAAGAGTGATAGACCTAGACCATCTAAAGGGTGAGCATGAGGCTCTTAATGAAAACAAGGATCTCGAAGGTCGAGAGGGGTGAGTCAGGACACCCTTGACTTGAAATCACCTATGACAAGTGTGTATGGCCGATACTATGTGATGAGCCATGGGCTAAAATCACTAGAGCACTCGGTTGAATTTTGCCAAGGCAGTCCACGACCAAATATGGACAACAACCAAAGGGCTTAGTAAGTGGTGCAGAGAGGACACTATGTGAGTATTACCCTGGTATGTACAAAAGGGTTCAAGGCTTTAAGGCTACCCAATAGTACCATATCAGATTTTACGTCACTATGACAGGTTCAAGGCGCACGCTACCTGTCCTTATGCAGTAAACTCTTGCTCTTCTCTCATATGCATTTAGGGGAATTTTTTTTTTCCAGCCAATTGCATTCATGTGGGGGGTTGTTGGAAAAACATGTTTTTACATGGGTATTTCCGAATGGTCACAGGACCAACTTCGAGTCAATATTACATGTGCCAACGCTAAGTTGTTTATACCGTACTCAATGTGTTTGAGTAGCCCGTGTGACGAGCTTCGTAACGGTATATCGCATGACCTATTCGGAGAATGGGTGTGAATACTAAGTGGCTTCAAAGTTGGGTTCTCGAAAGAGGAGATATCCTCAATGCTGGAAAATGGATTAATTAAATGGAAGATTAAGAGTTATCCCATATTGGAAGATTAATAGTTAATTTTACAATATAAATACAAGTCCAACTCATGTAGTTGTTAAACTAACATGTCCACATACACCTAAGAGTATTAGTGTGTACCACACACGCGCGCTCGTTCGGGTCTCGGGACTCGGGGCGCGGGCGCGGGATTGGGATTGGGATTTGGGGAATGTCTCGGGTCTCGGATCTCGGGTCAAATCTGAAAAGGGAGTTTTGTATAAAATACAAAAGTAGTCCCTAGAGTTTCTAGCAATTGAAACGACAGCAATCAATGAGAATAAATTGCAGATTAAGTGTTGCGGTTTCAGAAATTGATTGGGCGGATTCTGGGGGTGTAACTCCCAGAATTGAATGACCATTAATGGCTGCGGTTTCAAGAAAGCCTATAAAAGGCAGCCCTCCCCCTCTCATTCAGACACAACATACAACACACACATCACAGCATAAAACATACATATTAGAGAGAGAATCGCACCACTAACAGCTCGACCTGTGGTTCGGTGTCGGTTTCCAGCGAGTCACTCTGAGACAGAAGTTGTACCTTGGGAACAAAGTCTCGAAACCAGAAACCTTTAAAGGTGGTTCGGAAAATATTGTTTAAGGGAAACTGCCCAGCAGTTGCATCTTCCTTAATTTCTGTTTATTTACTTTTCAGTACATTTATTTCTGTAATTTACATTTCAGTACTGTCTACATTCTGTATTTTATTTTTCTGTACTGTTTACATTCTGTCTTTACATTTCAGTACCTTTACTTTCTGTAATTTCAATTCAGTCTTTCCAATTCTATAATTTTCCAATTCTGTAATTTAATTTCCAGTATTTACAGAAACAGTCCAGCAGTTTAGTAATTATACTATTCTGTCTGGCAGTTTCTTTTAATTGTTAAACAGTCCAGCAGTTTAGTAATTATACTATTCTGTCTGGCAGTTTCAAACAATTACAATTCAGTCCAGCAGTTTAATAATTTATATTAAATCTGTCTGGAATTTAAATTTGTGTAATTTTAATTCTGTTGAGTCGGGAATTGTAATTGATATTCCAATTGTGAGAAATAAATTGTTATTTCCATTCATTCCTTGTCTTTTCAATTATTGTCTTTTCAATTATTGTGTTTTCAATTATTGTTTTTCGATATAATACAAAAACCAACACAATACACACATAAAAAAACAAGTGGAGTGATATATCGACGCATAAAAAAATACACTATGATTACATTTTAATCATAACCATTTATTTAGCATTTTTTCAATGGCCAAAATATAACTAAAATAAAAAAACCATCACGACCCTTAAAAACATATGTAATGAATGGTTATGATTAAAATGTAAACATAGTGTATTTTTTTATGTGTCGATATATCATTCCCCAAAAAACAATCCATATATATATATATGGAGGATCAATACACAAATAAAAAACACACATTATGTTTACACATTTATTCGACCATCAATTTATATTATTTTCAATGGTTAAAATTAAATCAACTAATTAAAAACTAAAATAATCTCTGTCCCTTTTTTTTCCCTCTCAGACCTCCATTCTCTCTTCCATCTAAATACCCCATCCCTTGTACTACCCAATTATTTTTTAAAAAAATATCCCTTAAAGGCCAAAAATATCATAATATGCTAGTGGAAGAAGCCGCTGGTTAATGTGCCATTCATTTTTTTCCCTTTTATAAATCTGATTAGTGGTCCATAATGGTGCTTATATATACTTGTCTTTTAATAAATTAAGAAAAGGTGCACTAATCCATGGATCATGAACGTGTCTACAGATTAATCTCACATGGCCATCACTAGTGTAGTTATATATACATATATTTTTAGATGTCTTCTTTGATGGGAATAATTGGGGTTAATACCCAATTACTACCCTATGTTTTCTGCAAGTAACGATTACTAACATAAATTTTCAGCAAAAACAATTTAGGACGTGAACGTTAATAATTGATCCAATTTAGATCAATTCCGTCCAAATTGATGATATAATTACTATTTGAATGTCTTTTTACCTTTTTGCCCTCAACATATCAAATGAATTTCAGAATTACCAATTTATATGTATAAAACATTTAATGAAATATGTATAGTTAAAATGGGTAATTCCCTATAATTAACTCATGGCAAATTATATTCCTCCTAGGTATCTTGATAATTTCACATTTTCTCATAGGTAGCACTTTTTATACTATATAAATTTTATTAGTAATTGATTTTTTAAAAAAATGAAAAAATCACAAAAAATCATAAAAAATATAAAAAAATATAAAAATTATAAAAAATCACCAAAAAGTATAAAAAATCACCAAAAAACAAAAAAAAATTATTAAAAAATACAAAAATCACAAAAAAATTATAAAAATTACAAAAAAAATAAAAAATCATAAAAAATTACAAAAAATCACAAAAAATTACAAAAATTTACAAAAAATCAAAAAAAATCACAAAAAATAACAAAAAATCACAAACAAATCACAAACAAATCACAACAAATCACAAAAAATCACAAAACATTATAAAAAAATAACAAAAATCACAAAAAATTATAAAAATTATAAAAAATCACAAAAATTACAAAAAAATTAAAAAATCATAAACTTTTTAAAAAATTACAAAAAATATTTTTTTTTGTCAATATAACACCTTTTATACCGAAAAGTGATTTTTTTATACAAAAAAATGGTTTTTCCATGATAAATGTGCCTTTTTTAATCTAAATGAGCTGAAAGTGCATCTAGTTCAGTCAAAAATACATATAATTCAGTCAAAAGCGTATATAGTTCAATAAAAGTGCATATAGTTCAGTCGAAAGTGTATATACAGTAGAAACTCTATAAAATAATACACTTGGGACCACCAAAATTTATTAATTAAAAGAGTTATTAATTAATCGATAAATTAATAATTATTAATTTATATATTAATTAATATTTTATTAATTTATAGTAAAATACTTAGTTTACAAACACCTTTCAAGCTTCCACTTAATTATTGTATACAATGCATGTATATCAAATGAATGGCCCAATTTGAAAGAAACCTTCAATCTCCCACCTTATTATGCTTCTTGTGTTCAATGCTTCTTGAGCTATGAGAAAACAACACCAGAAGTTCTTACCATGCTAAGGAAAATTAGAGACGAGATTCAAGGGGAAATTGATTTCAACAAAGAACAAAAGACAATTGAGTCATTTTTCAAGAAACCTTCGTAAATCATTCATGTAATATGCTATATATAAGGAATTATTAATTTATATTTTATATGGGGTCTAAAGAAATTATCAAAAATGTATTATCTTATAATTTTAGCGAATTATTAATTTAGCACCCTATCCCCGAGTCGGGACCGGCCAAAAATATTATCTTAGAGAGTTTATTAAATAATCGAGTATTAATTTATCGAGTTTCTACTGTAGTTAGTCAAAAATGCATAAAATTGAGTCGAAATTGCATTCAATTCAGCTGAAAGTACATCTAGTTCCGTTGAAAGTGCATACAATTCAGTCGAAAGTAAATATAGTTCAATAAAAGTGAGTATACATATAGTTCAGCTGAAAGTGCATCTGGTTCAGTTTAAAGTGCATCTAATTTAGTGGAAAGTACATATAGTTAAGTCAAAAATGCATATAGTGTAGTCGAAAATGAATATAGTACAGTCAAAAGTGCATATAGTTCTGTTAAAAATGCATCTGATTCAACTAAAAGTGCATCTGGTACAACTGAAAGTGCATATGGTTCAGCTAAAAGTGTATCTGGTTCAGCTAAAAGTGCATATGGTTCAGACAAAAGTGCATCTAGTTCAATAAAAGTGCATATCGTTCTGTAAAACCTGCATCTGGTTCACCTAAAAGTGCATATGGTTCAGCTGAAAGTGCATATAGTTCAGCTAAAAGTGCATATGGTTCAGCTGAAAGTGCATATGGTTCAGCTAAAAGTGCATATGGTTCAGCTGAAAGTGCATCTGGTTCAGCTGAAAGTGCATATGGTTCAGCTGAAAGTGCATATGGTTCAGCTAAAAGTGCATATGGTTCAGCTGAAAGTGCATCTGGTTCAGCTGAAAGTGCATATGGTTCAGCTGAAAGTGCATATGGTTCAGCTAAAAGTGTATCTGGTTCAGCTGAAAGTGCATATGGTTCAGCTGAAAGTGCATATGGTTCAGCTGAAAGTGCATATGGTTCAGCTGAAAGTGCATCTGGTTCAGCTACAAGTGTATCTGGTTCAGCTGAAAGTGCATATGGTTCAGCTAAAAGTGCATCTCGTTCAATAAAAGTGCATATGGTTCAGCTGAAAGTGCATCTAGTTCAATAAAAGTGCATATGGTTCACCTGAAAGTGCATATGGTTCAGCTGAAAGTGCATCTGGTTCAGCTAAAAGTGCATATAGTTCAGCTGAAAGTGCATCTACTACAGTCGAAAGTGCATAAAGTTCAATAAAAGTGATTTTTTTTAATGATTTTTTGTGTGATTTTTTTCATTTTTTTTTATAATTTTGTGTTTTTTTTCATTTTTTTCATTTTTTTTATAATTTCTTGTGATTTTTTTTATTTTTTATAAATTTTTTATTTTTTTTATTTTTTTATATTTTTTTGTGATTTTTTTCATTTTTTATAAATTTTTTTATTTTTTTTATAATTTTTTTAAAATTTTGTGATTTTTTGTGATTTTTTGTGATTTTTTTTATTTTTTTTTTCATTTTTTGTGATTTTTTTCATTTTTTATAATTTTTTTTTATTTTTTTTGTAATTTTTTTAAAATTTTGTGATTTTTTGTGATATTTTCATTTTTTATAATTTTTTTATGATTTTTTTATTTTCTTTGTTATTTTTTTTATTTTTTTTCATTTTTTGTGATTTTTGTGATTTTTTTTATAAAAATACATTATTATTTTTTTTACAATTTTTTGTGGTTTTTTTTCATTTATTTTGAGATTTTTTGCATTTTATATAATTTTATGTGTTTTTTTTCCATTTTTTATGAAATATGTGTATGGCGTTTTGGTAAATAAATTAAATAATTAAAAAGTGGTACCTATAGGAAATGTGAAATTATGGAAGTAGCTAGGAAGAATATAATTTCAAAAGTGATACCTATTGGGCATTAATTCTAGTTAAAATGATTAAATACAAAAATACAAAATACAAAATAGAAAATAGAAAATAAAAAAATAAGCATATGAAAGTAAATAAAATAACAGTTTCAACTAAAGTCAATATATACATATATTTACAGCAATAATATTAAAAAAAAGTTTAAAAACTTGAAAGCTAACTAATTTATATATATGCATATATATTAATACATATATATATTAAATAAGTTAGAAATTGTGAAAACAAAAATAAAATTAACTTATATAGAGAAAGAACGAGTGAATTTTTTGTTGATACCATTTGAAACTACATATTTAAATATTAGTACCACTTATAAACTATTTATTGCAAATTAGTACCAATTTCTAATAAACATAAGACCAACACATTTGGCCCAATAAAACTTTGACCAAGACCAAGACCATTGACTGGTCTCCGGCGTTAACCGGTGTTGACCGACGTTCACAAAAAAATAAAAAATCTAAAAAAAATCTAAAAAATACAGAAAAATTAAAAATATGGAAAAAAAAATCCAAAAAATCCTTAAAAAATCCCAAAAATATATTTTTTACAAAAATAAAAATAAAAATTAACAAACTAATACAAAATTTATAAAAAAATCCGGAAAAATAAAAAATACCCAAAAAAAATAAAAATTTCGGAAAAAATAAAAAAAAATCCAGAAAAATTATAAAATTTGGAAAAAATAAAAAAAAATTGAAAAAAATAAAAAAATTGGAAAAAAAATAAAAAATTCTTGAAAAATCCAAAAACTTATTATTTTTGACAATCTAATACAATTCTTTTTGACAATTTAATGCAAGTTTTGTGAGAATCTAATACAAAATTTTTGACAATATAATACATTTTTTTGGAAATTTAATACAATTTGACAATCTAATTTGTTTTTTTACAATCTAATACAATTTTTTTAAAAATATAATGCAAATTCTCGACAATCTAACACAAATTTTTGACAATATAATAGAAAATACAATACAATTTTTGTGACAATCTAATACAATTTTTTAACACTATAATACAATTTTTTTAACAATCTAATAACTTTTTTTCGGCAATTTAATATAATTTTTTTGACAATCTAATGAATTTTTTTGACAATCTAATACAAAATTTTTACAATTGAATGTATTTTTTTGACAATCTAATGCAATTTTTATAACAATTTAATAAAACTAAAAATTACCCCATAGTAATCACAACCAACTCCAAAGTGGAGCTTCCAGTTATAATGAAACTAAAAATTACCCCACAATAATGGACCCCTTTCTAATTGAGTTTTGACGGAATTGGTCTAAATTTGATCAATTATTATCGTTCACACTCTAAATTGGTTTGCTGAAACCTTAGGCTACTAATCGTTACTCGCAGAAACCACGGGGTATTTATTGGGTATTAACCCTTTTTTTTAATACATATTTGGCGAAAATAAATATTTACCCCTTAGGCTAACGAAAAATAATGACGTGGCAGCAACGGCGTTACCAATTTAGATGGAATTGGTCTAGATTGGATCAATTATTAACGTTCAGCCCTAAATTGGTTTTGCTAAAAGATTAGGCTATTCATCGTTACTCGCAGAAACCACATGATACTTATTGAGTATTAACCCGAAGAATTGACTATTGAGTAGTAGAAAGAAGGTGGTTATTAATTTAGACGTGAAAGTGAAGGGAGGTCTGAGAATAAATCTGTCATTGAAAATAAATTATATATATGGTTAGAATGAATGTATAAACGTAGTGTGTTTTATTATTGATACTCCTATATATATATCATTCTATTATAATAATTAAGTCAATTCAAGTCAAATGATAATGTCCAATTTAGCCTCTCTTTTTTCTAAAAATACCCTTATAATTTTTTATTAATTACTATATTAACTACTTTCATAAAAAATAAAAACTAATTACACTATTTCTCTCTTTCTAACCACACAAAATTTCTTATATCGTATATTTTTTTTCTCTAAATATTTGTATCATCATTACAATTTATATTATTTTTTTTCTTATATTCTATATCTTTTTTTTTACTCTACATTTGTATTATCATCACAATTTATAACGTATCACACGCAACGCGTGTGTATCGTTTACTGGTATATATATATATATATATATATATATATATATATATATATAAAGGAGGTTCAACTGACACTCATTTTTTAACATTATTTTTGACACTCCGATAAAAAACACTCCAAATCAAAATTTTATAAATGCATATCTGCATGATTTAACGACAGAAAGTCAATATGCATCTCGTTTTTTTTCCTTAGATTTATAATTGCATGTAGTGAATTTTAAATTTTAGGTTAGTTTCCAATACCGAAAAACATGACCCATATTTGAGTTACCGTCATAAAACCGTCAAAATCTGCATTAATGAAATATTGATTTCGAGTGTTTTTTATGAGAGTGTCAAAAAATATCAAACAGAAGTGTTTTAGTTCACAATTGAAGAATGGTGTTGATTAATGCAAAGAACAATGTTTATATGACTCATTTATCTTAAATATAAGTCGACTGTTCTAAAATTGTACAGGCATCAATTTCTTATCAATTAACTTAAATTTATATAAACTCAAATATCCATCAAATATAAGAGATCAAGATGTTCCCTTATAATTAAAATAATAATTTCTCTCTCTTACTTTTCTCTTATTCTCTCTCTTTTATTTGTACTTTTCACATATAAATTAATAAAATAACAAAAATATGAGTTGTATTGTTTTGATAGAGAAATTGATAAAAAAAAAACTGATAATTTGTATAAACCAAAACGTTTACTTATAAATTGTAAAAGTGTAATTTTTACTTTAAATACGAGAAAACTTATAAGTTATTTAATGTGTTTGTTCTAGTAAATTAATTTGGGTTGAAAATAATTGATAAAAGTATATTAAAATATAGTAATATTTAGTTATAATAATAAATTTAATATCGATTTCTGTTCAGCCGAAACCCTATGTTATACCATAACTCAAATAAATAGATTTTTTTTATTTATGTTCAAAAAAAATGAGATTTAGTCCTATTAGATCTAAACAATCTTGTTTTTTTGCACATAAAGAAATAAAGAAGCCATTGCCATGGCCGGAAATACTAGACCTACTAAAGGCACAAAAATAGAGGGAAAGTTGAAAGTTATCATAGAATGAATACCTCGATTAAATTTACTATTTGTACCTGTTATTATTATATAGTTTCTATTGTTATAAAGATATCTTGTAATAATTTTAAATTTTTTAAGCTGAAAAATGTATAAATTTAAATTAAACTATTAACCTAAAAATATAAAAATAATGATAATTAACCTAAATATGAGAAAAAGTATAAGGAAACAAGTACGTATGATGAAAAAGAAAGTTCAATTGCGAGTAATGGTGAATCCAATCTATACGAGGTTGATTACTATTAGCAATTTTTGACTTCATCTAATTATAAAAAACCCCACACACAAAATTCTGCCAGACCTCAATTGTTCCTAATTTATTGTCGTGTGATTAAGAAATATATTGAATCCCACCCTTAACTCAAGGAAAAACTCTAAATTGTTACTCAACCTACACTAAAAAATATTGCTATTTAGGGACATCAAAAACGGTTGCGAATCTATCACTAAATTAGGTTTGCAACGATTTAATAAGGATAGAAAATATGTCCCTGAATCAAGCGTCACTAAATTAGTATAGAAGAAGTGTCACTATTATTAGTGATGGAATGGCGATGGGGAGGCCGTAACTAATCGAGTAATGAGTTGTCATTGTATGGTCGTCGCAACTACGTCACTAATTCGTTACCGCTCTGTCACGCTTTCTTTTAAAAAAAGTAAAAACTCTTCATCATAATTCCATTAATAATGCGTCACCAATTAAATAAAAACATAAGAACATTATTTAATTAAAATAATATTTGATTTTTTAAATTATATTATTTTAATTAATAAATAATATTAATAAAATTACTAACAAACAATATTACCATTAATAAAAAAATATATATACAGCCTTTTAAAAACTAAAATAAGTATCCAACTTATTTACAAACTTTCAAAAACTAGAAAAACTATATAGCTTATGTACTAAATTTCGAAAACCAAAAGATAAATCTAAGTTTTAGACTTGTTTTCGATGGCCAGTGGTAACATCCAACTACCAACTAAAAAGATTTGTAACAAATTCGTCATTGTCTATCTCAACTCTGTTTTCTTCATAACCGGTTAGTCTTGGTGTAGTCAACATCAGTGATGATCCTTTAAATCCTTCCTATCGGAGTGTATACCGACTCTATCTATGCCGTAGTCCACCTCCCTTTCTTTAGTGGTCCTATTACCTCCAAACAACGTTCGTCATCATCAATTGGGCAGGGTTGTGCTGATATCGCAGCTTGAACCTGTTAGGATTTGGGAAGCCAATGTATCATTTTTAATTTCCCTCGTCATATGACTCCTGCAACTAGAAAGAAAAAAGTTTTAACTGAAGAACCTAAAATGAGAAATTTATATTTTATACTAGTAAGGTGACACACGAGTGAGGTGTCCAACTTTATTCAATTTAATTTTGTCTACAAAATCAGAAAGCAAAAATGTTACAAATTATAAAAGAAAAAACTACAAAAAGGAGGAATAAACTTAACAATGATATTTCATCCGCACTCCTTAATAAGTATATGTGTGTACTTACCGCCAGAAAATAACATCTCACCTGTTATAACAAGAAACTCTCTTAATTAAAACAACAAATACACTAGAAAATGAACTTTAAAATTAGTTTAAAAAGTAATAAGAGAATTGGTTGCTAATAACATGTTAGTAAAAAAAAAAATTAGTTCTACAACATATAGATATACCACCCTGTTGCAGATTTCCAACCAATGAGAAAGTCTCAAACATAAATTAGGCATACCCTCGACCTTCCAATTTGCTACAAAAATATTAGAGCACCCTTGGCGTTACAATTTGCTACAAAAATCATTCTAACAAAGTCTTATGTAGGCCCGTCCTGCCACATCAGATTAATGACGTGTTGTGGCAACCCAATAATTGAGATACATTTGTTAATTATGCATATAAATAGAATACAATTCATACATTGAATTAAACGTTTAAAATTCATTAAAACCCGCCACCATTATTCTTCTCTCTCTTTATTCTCTTTGATTACAAAACTCCATATCTGTAACTGACAATAATCATCAAATTCATCAACCCACCTTTCTTTTAATTATTATAATTAAATAACTTCTACTATTTTTATGTTTTTTACAGGATGAGACAATTAAATTTTGTAATTTAAATTCTCCATAGCAAAAAAATAGTGTCTTTTCTTTTGTAAACAAAAAATTTATGAGATTTAATATATTAAACTTTACCATAAATAATTTTATCTTTCATTATTAGTTGTATATGTAAATGTCATTAATTTTTTAAAAACAACATTAATGGTAGTGTTTTTTTTAGTTTTTAGTTTTAATTAACTTTAGGTTATTTATTTTAGGGTTCACTAACATGTATTGAGTTTTAGTATGTTCGTTTTAAAAAAAACATATATAAGTTTAAGTTTCAATATCAATGGGTTAAAAATTTTATTTCTTATTTAATCAGTATTTATGTTCTTTTAACTTAATTTTCGTTGTAAACTTAATTTATGAATGAATAAATTCTAAGAATTAGCATTTAATTATATTTAATACATAAAGAACGGTTATGGTAGATGATGGGATGAGAAAATCCCGTGAGTTAGTGTAAGTGGGAATAAAACTTGTGTAATTTAATTGTGTACTATTGATATTAAAACCAATTCCAAGGCGAGCACGCATGTGATGCATCCATACATAACTCAAAGTCGGTTATTAACTACTTTGAAATTACCCATGTAAATACATGTTTTCCATCCATCTATACCGGTTACCAAGCCATCAATGTACACCACAAGAAAAAATTAATATATTAACAGTTTACTTTTTGAAAACTGTTGGTAAAATAAGTGTCGTTAAATTTTAACAACATTTTAGCAATAAAAACTGTTGCTAAAGTTAGAGACACGTATTTTACCATCAGTTTAGCAACAGACGCTCTGATGGTAAGCTGACATTTTTTTTTAGTGATAATTGCGATTACAATATATGGCCTTTTAGACAATGAGATTTGTTGTAAATGGAGAGAAGAGTTAGTGATCGAGTGTTGATTAAATATACGTTTCAGTTTGTTGCATATTTAATCCGACAGATTAATACATGTTTTACAATTACATGATTTTTGATTTACAAATCGATTATATGTGACGTTGCATAGTCTATTAATATATCAATCATATGGTTACATATCTATGTATTCGAGGTGATCATGTTATACAGTTGTAAACGATTAAACATGCAGATAATACAATAACACTACCATAACACTACCATATCCATATTTTATATATAAATCATGGTGGTTCAATTTTATGTAGTACCAAATCTAATTACACATGCAATTTTCTACCATCACAGTGATAAAAAAAATTATACCTTCCTTCTGTTATTTTGGTGAAGGCCGATTGAACTAAACAATTCAAAATTTCGCTGTATGTTTATAACCCAGTATTCGAGCTGTTATTTGAACAAATATCACAATGTTCTATTCTCCGCGAACAAAGTGCCGATAACGTGTTGTGTGACATATTAGCTCACATCTATATGTCAGAATGTATCAATACAAGTGGACCCTAACCTTATTTATATAGAAGAGGTTAGGGTTATACAAGATAGAAAGCCCAAATTAAATCTACTATGAGTAAGGCCCAATAGTCCAATAATATCCTACAACATTAATGTTATATTAATTTTTATATACATATATATATTATATATATATAGATAGACACAGACATATGTACACATATATACATATTATTTTTAAAATTTTAACCATATTCTATCATTTCATTTACATTTTCAATGATGTTTTTTTTTTGGTTCAAAATTTGGAGTAGATATATTTATATTTAGGTTTATAAAAAAAAAACAGGTTAACGAAGGAACGAACCGAACACGATCACGATCACGAATAATATTTATTTTTAACAAACAATCACAAACACGATTTCAGAAGTTCATCACGAACACAAACCAAACACGAGCAAACCTACTGAACAAATGACCCAATCACGAACAAAACTCTGATAGGTTCGCTCGGTACGTTGCGGACCCTTTTTTAACTCTCCTAGGGTAAGCTCCAAAAAACCAACTTATGATGGATCTCCTACCTCGTTCATTTACAGCCCTAGACAGATGGAATCGGTATATTCTTTCTCTAAAGAGTTGTGTTGGTTCCATTGTTCAGATTTTTGTCGCATACAATACTTACGCCTATGTCCACTTGGTTATAAATAATGGAGTAGTAAACTAATAATATTTAATGAGGCTGGCCTTGTCTATATTGAATATTTGAATACAACTCATAAATTGAATTAAACGTTTAAAATTCATTAAATCTCGCCACTATTATTTCTCTCTCTAACAAAACTCCATCTCTGTAACCGACAATAATCATCAAATTCATCAACCCATCTTTCTTTTAATTATTATAATTAAATAACTTCTATTATTTTTATGTTTTTTACGGGATGAGACCATTAAATTTTGTAATTTAAATTCTCCATAGCAAAAAATAGTGTTTATTTTCTTTTGTAAACAAAAAATATGTGAGAGTTAATATATTAAACTTTACCATAAATAATTTTTTCTTTCATTATTAGTTGTATATGTAAAGGTCGTTAATTTTTTAAAAACAACATTAGTGGTAGTTTTTTTTTTTTTAGTTTTTAGTTTTAATTAACTTTAGGGTATTTACATTAGGGTTCACTAATATGTCTTGGGTTTTAGTATGTTCGTTTTAAAAAAAACATATATAAGGTTAAGTTTCAATATCAATGGGTTTAAAATTTTATTTCTTATTTAATCAGTATTTATGTTCTTTTAACTTAATTTTCATTGTAAACTTAATTTATGAATGAATAAATTCTAAGAATTAGCATTTAATTATATTTAATACATAAAGAACGGTTATGGTAGATGATGGGATGAGAAAATCCTGTGAGTTAGTGTTGGTGGGAATACAATTTGTGTAATTTAATTGTTTAGTATTGATATTAAACCCAATTTCTATATTTTTTTCACATGTATTTTAATTATTAAGTTGTCACATCACGTCATTAATATTATGTGGTAGACCGGGGTCCGCATAAAAGTTACCCATAACTTAACAATAAACTTTCAAACATAAAAATACCAATATACCGAAATCTGAATAAACTCCAAAAGGAAACAAGAACTTTAATGAAAGGAAATACTAAAAAGAAACAAATTATTTTTAAGAGACCTGCTACATAAAAGCATGCTACATAAATTAACAGTCTGCATAAATGAACAATTTAATTAAGAGAAAATTAAGGATTGGTCCACGAAAACAAAAATATTTAAAGATTGGTCCGGCTATAAAATTTATTTAAGTATTGGTCCATTATTTCTGAAACTAATTAAGGATTGGTCCACTATAAAAGCTCTCCCAATTCTATTTATCTAATTAATCATTCTCTCTCTAAAAATAAAACAGCTCCCAGAGAAAACATTTTCTCCCCCAAATCTCTCTCTCTCTACATACATACCCACATACATACATACCCAGATAATATATATATATATATATATATATATATATATATTTTGCTGCCGCTCCTCCGTCGCTCCCTCCACCTCCGCCGCTGTCGTCGGAGGTTCGCTCCTCCTCCCTCTCGTCGTCGCCAGCGGACTGCCTCCACCACCGCCTTTGTATTTATGTATATATCTATGTATCTATATATATATATATCTATATATCTGTATCTATATATATATATAGCGTATGACTGTGGAATCATATGTTTATTTCTTAATTTTCTCAACAAATTAACACTCATCACTAGTAGTGCTGCTGTGGAATGACTGTGGAATCATACGTTTAGTCAGCTTAAAATAGTGCTGAGTAAGGTATAGTGGAAGAAGGTTCATAGCTCTATTCAGACTGTTTTCTTTTTTTTTTCAAACTGTTTTTAATTAATTTATTTTTCAGACTGTTTTTTTTTCAGACTGTTTATTTTTCAGACTGTTTTCAGACTGTTTTTTTTTTACGTTTTCGGACTATTTTTTTTTTCATACTGTTTATTTTTCAGACTGTTTTCAGACTGTTTTTTTTTACGTTTTCAGACTGTTTTTTTGTTCAGACTGTTTATTTTTCAGACTGTTTTCAGACTTTTTTTTTACGTTTTTGGATTTTTGTTGATTTTAGATTTTTATTGATTTTTTGGGATTTTTTGGGATTTTTTTAAAAAAAAATCATGTTTTTTCTGGGTTTTGCCTCTTTTATTTTTTATTTTTGGATTTTTTCATATTTTTTTTATTTTTTCATTTTTGCATTTTTATTTTCTGGAATTTTTTCATTTTTTATGATTTTTATATTTTTATTGGTTAGTTAGGGGAAATTGACCAATCCTTAATTAGTTTCAGTTTCATAGACCAATGCTTAAATACTTTTGTTTTCGTGGACCAATCCAAAATTTACCCTGTATTTGAATTAAATACTATATATTTACTCACATATTTAGACGATTTGAGATAAATCTATTATTTTTATATTTTCTTATGAAAATTTGGATTCATACATCACTATTTTTTGGCATATCTTTTCATGAAAAGTATTGCTACAATCAATTCATTATCTACATTGGATTCATGTTGACATGTTTATCGCTATATTTAATAGTTTAAAACTATTGGGGAAACCCACTTCAATTCAAAAGCACATGGTTCATTCATTAAAATTCATTATATGCTAATCTATCTAATTAAGGAGACTATTGACCGAAAATACTTTTGACTCAATATCATTGAAGAGTTTAGAACTAAACGGTGGGTTTTAGCCATTAAACAAGCATTATTATTAACTTCACTTACACTATCATTTCAAGAATCACTAATATAACTTAGAATAGCATCTCTAGCAGCTTTGTTTTTTTTTTAAGGTACGAATACACTCATATTGAATATGCTCACATCATTTACACTATCTACATTGGATTCCTTTTGAACTGTTTATCGCTATAACCCAAATTTCTTAGTTGAAACTCTAATTTTTTTATAGGGTTTTGAACCATTTGAGTCATCATGTCTATTTTTACAAAACTTCTTAGCAAAGATAGCAAGGATCTCATTTTAATCACTACTTTCAGTTACGAATGATTTTTCCTTTTTTAGAGTGAAAAACTGCACTTTGACATGTTTTCCTATGATTAATAAATTTTATTTCTTATGTTCAAAGGTTCCCAATAAGCTCTTCTAATTATATAAATTCAATGTCATTAGACTCTTTAAAAATAAAAAAAAAACAAAAAAAAAACCTTTAATAGCGAATATTTTCATGTCAAACCTAGGTTGAAGAGATCTCAAGTTTTTTTAAACCACTTTAGATTCTATAAACTTTTTCCCTAAAACTAAAATTTGACCAGATAATTCACATATTCTAGAATTAATTTTTTCTATCTTTTCATGATTTTCCGTTTTTAGATTTTCAAATTCGTTAGTTAATTGTTGTAATCTAGTGACTTTTAATTTCTTTCTTCCTTCAAAATTAACTACTAAAATATACCAAATTTCTTTACTTAGAATACACTAAAGATAAGAGTAAAAGTTGTATATTTTTTACAATTGAACATTGCATTTAAGGCCTTGGAATTTGCATTGAACTTCTTTTTTCTGATTTGTGAACCATTTGGGTTCTGGAACCAATGTCTCAACTCCTTTTTCATCCTTTACAGTTGGTGCTTCCGAGCCATCAATCACTGCATTCCAAGTTTCTTCATCCAATTGCATGATGAACGCCTTCATCCACAACGCATAATTGCAACCTCCTTTCATTAGAGATGACTTGTGACATGACCCTGCTTCCCTCATTAGATCCATATTTGTTAGCGTACATGATCCACACTAAGTAATTTTAAGTGTGAGGTTTTGAAACCAATTGAAATAAATAAACGCCTATATACTTTAAGATGCATTTACGCTTTCAGTTGCTAGTGAAGTTTCAGTTCTGTTAAGATCTTATTTGCAACTGAATATTAGTTATAAGGACTAAAGTATATAATAAATGACTTTTAAATGAAATAAACATAAGACATTTGTTAATAGAGTTCGAGATAAATCAATTGTCTATTCGCTCGGCACTTACCCAGATTAATGATATAGCAAAGATTTACATAATGAAACTCAAGAATTATAAAATATGTGACTCTCCCACTTGTTTTTGCCTATCTCATAACTACTCATATCTCTCATCTATCATCGATAAATCTAACGACATCTCGTCGGCATTAATATTTTCTCAAAGTGTTTCCACATTATTCTTTAAGATATGAAATACAAATCTGAATACTTAACTTGTTCAATAGCAATACATGCGTTTATATATCACACTTACACAACCATATATTAATCATTTAAAACTTAGATAACAAGGTTTTAATTGTAATGGATCTTTCAAATCACCTTGTTATCCTTTTATCCATTGCCATATCTTTACGACTAATATCTTCTTTCATACAATCTCAAATGCTTCAAATCAATTCACGTTTGTAACATGTCAAGCAGTATCATATCTAGATAGCTGAATCAAACTAAACATGATGTTCAGAATTACATGGTAATACTTTTCAGTTGCATTAGCCAGTTGCAACTAAAAGTGCAGCTGTTCATGATATTTTACTTATTTAAAATATACTATAAGTAAGACCATTTAAACGATTAATATCATTAGAAATACAAATTGTTATTTTCTAATACAATGACAATTCAAAGAGTTTATTAGATCTTATAAAATAGGTTCTAACACTCAAAATAATCAACTTGCGATTAGCGTAACACTACTCTTGGTGAGAGACGTTCCTATTGGGATTTTAAGCAAATTTTTAGTGCTCGGAGGTTCCCAAAAGCGTAGAGGCATTTTTTCGAAGTCTTTACAATAGATGACCATGAAAATTAAGGTAGGACGGGGATGCGGTTTTGTGGAGGGTTTCGGGTTTCCGAAGGAAGGAGAGGCGAATGAGATGGGTCCATTACTAGAAGAAGAAGCTTTCGAGGGAAAATCCATACCGAGAGGAATCCACTTGAAGGAACACTCTACGCTCAAAAAGGAAAGGGGGTTCAACACCATTTTACTCAGTAAACTCACTAACAAAATAGTTTGTATTAAATGGGTTGGGAAGAGAAAAGGAGAAAAGGAGAAAAGAGGGAGAATTTATCTCTAAGATATTCTATCAAACACCTAGAGAGCGAGCACGCGACAAGCTAAAAAAGCATTACGGGAGATAGTTTCCACCACTAAAGTTCAAATCTTTAATAACAGCATATTGTTACACAAATTCAAACTCAAGAATCAAAATTTTAAGGTATCTAACATTAGCCCTCCCTTTACGCTTGTTTATTTATCTTCAGTAGTTGGAAACTCATTATATAGAATTTCACCGTCTTAACTTTTTTTCAAAAGCATTGTTTCCGTCCTTTGATTATTTCCCCTTTTTAATTTGCACAAATATTAAGAAAGTGTAATGATTGTACTTATAGTACCAAATTCACTCACTTTTGGTCAAATCAATATTTGTCATGTCATTTTCTAATGAATAGAAGGGCTAATGTGTAGTTCAATAATTTATATTACTATTTTGTGAAGGTAGACAGTTATTTAGGAAGGTTATTATATATAGTATAAGAGACAATTATTTAAGCAGTAAGAACAATCACAGATGTTCATGTATAAGTCCATATGTTTGGTATAATAGCTGAAAGTTCAGGAAACAATCGGATAGCAGTTGATGTATATGATAGAACTAATTTTCTATAGTAAATTGTGAACAAACCAATTCACTATAGCTCATGTAAGCTTCAATGATTTATGGGCCCACGTGGTTGAATGATTTAATTGTTTTATGAATTACATTAAATTATACTACCATGAAACTGGAAGACAAATTTTATTTCTTTTCGGGTTAATTTTTATTTTTATTTCTAATTTGAATAAAAATTATCAAAAGAGGTTTACCCTTAATTTTATTTAAAAAAATTCTATTTATTAATTGGATTTTCGCTTATTTTGGCAATGATTGAAATCATTTTTTGTTTCTGTAATCGTTTTTAAATCTTTTTTTTAAATGGTTGTAAAAACAAAACTTATTTATCTTAGACAATATGTATTTTTGAAAAATGTGTGTACTCGATGTATATTTTAAAATGATATGTCGTGAGAAAAATGTATGTATTTAATGTGTATTTTAGATGATATGTTGTGAAATAATATGTTTATAGAGACTAAATAAAATAAATATTAGTGGGTTGATGGTGTAAAATAGATGACATTATAAATGAAAGGCTCTGGATACTTTCCTATTGCACCAGACTCTCTCTCTGTCACACTAAATGATAGACAAACCATAATATAATTTCCAAATTAACTTCTCCACCCAAAAGTTAAAGAATACTTATTCAGTCCCCCCATGGTCATCTTTCTTTCTTCATTTATCACAATTGAAAAAAGTTGGTATTTTCATCCTCAAATCCACCTTCTCACTTTTATTAATAAAAAAATAAAATAAAAAAATTGTTCACCAATTTAATTAAGTATTTTTTTAACACATAAATTAAATTTCGAGATTCCAAACTACATACAATAAAAGAAACTTGAAATTTGCAATACAGGTGTGTCGTGCATTTAGTTGGACGGAAAGAGTCAGGCACAATATGATTCTTGATTATTTAAGAATGGAGTGAGTATAAATCATTATAGTGAAAGTCATATCTTTGTACTTTCCTAATAATATGTAGTTTTTTTATTTTATTGTGAGAGTGGGTAAGCATGGACAAAAAGAAATCAACAGCCGATAATATGACAAACGTGATGACAAGGCTACCATTCATTCCAACGATAAATAGTCAAGTCTCCTAAGTTTTTGATAGTTATTACTAATTTTTATTGAAATATCTGCCCACTCTCATAAACTATTTCGGTTAGGTGGCCTAAATATGCATCAATATATGCATAACAACAATGTTGCTTATATAATTGACTTTACAAAGAAAATTGTTCTACATCAATTACCTTATCATATCCTCAAACTAACTTTTAAGCAAAACATCCCTCAAAACATCTTGACCTAAAAATCGAATATTCATCTGGAATAAAGACATTTTTAAGAGTTTGGACATCTGATTTTAATAAATTTGTTTCTATTAAAACAGTTTTACCTTTTGTATCAAATATTTTTGCTCTAGGGCTTAAGGTAGTCATAGCCTTATAAAATACTCTATAAGTAATGTTTAAAGGCTCAGTGCCTTCTTTAAGTTTATAACCATGAGTTTTGACATTTAGAGTTAAAACATCAAAAATATTTTTGTCTATTAGTGAAACAGAAAAATTAGAAAAACAGTTAAAATAAACTGGACCATTACATAAATTGGTTTGAATAATTCCTAATAAGGAATCTTTAAACTCAAGATGTCTACAGTCGCGTAAGGCAATTAGCACAGCGGTGTTTAGACTTTGGGCTGTAAGAGGCTTAATGGTCACCTGGACCATACCTAAATGGAAAATAAAAATATTGATGAAATTATTCAAACAAAAGAAAGAAATGTTTTTTATCAAATTTGATAAAGAAAAACGATTAGCCTCTTGAAGTTATTTTTCAGATTATGAAAGTTCTTTTAAACAAGGATGTCAATCATCAAGATGTTATACTCCTAATCCTTCTTTGGCTTCCACAAAGAATTCTAATCAATTTTTGATGGCATTTATAGTACCCCACAACATATTTCTCGTGTTATTTATCACGAAGAGAAAAAAAAACCAGAAAACTTATCTGAGTTTGATGATATTTCTTCTATCAACGTGATATCTATTTCTTTTACTTATAATAGACAAGATTGTGTGAAAGATTTTTTACAAGATAAATATACTTCTTTTAGAAAATGGTTCTTCGCTACTTATCAGCATGAACAACAACAACAGTTTAAAACGCTATATTATGCTCATATTGATAGTAATGAAAGACTTGAGTCTTTTCCTATTTGGTTTATTTCTCAGGCAACAATCGATAAAAGTCCTTTTTTACAAGTTTTAAAAAATTTTGAAAAAAGTTGGACTACTGCAAAGGGAGATATTATTAACTCTGTCCATCCCCCTTCTGAGCATTTAAAACTTCGTGCTGGAGATGTTACAATTGAATCTGTAGCTTTTTCTCATGAAAAACAATTAAATTATACTAATTTAACCCTTCAAACTATTTGTTCCCAACTTAATAGAATGGAGGATAAAAGGGATAAGGTTAATTTACAACCTAAATCTAAAGAGGCTATAGATCAACCCAGCACCTCAAAACCACCGGTAGTTATAAAAAACCAAAAGGTTTTTGAACCAACTATTTTAAAACCTAGTATTAATATTACTGTTCCAGATAATAATAGTGATATTATTACTCTATTAACGAGGCAACTAGAAAACCTTACTATTGATAAAGGTAAGCAAGTTGCTACTTTATCAGAAATACCTACTAATACAGGTGAATTAAATAATTTTGAAGAACAATTATTAGAAATTGAAAACCAACAAGCCAGTATTAACCAAAATGTTTTTGGAAAGTCCACTGCTTTTGGAAAAAAGATTGTTCCTACTGCTGTTATGAAGCATTATTATTCTAGATCTACTCCTCACGATACTCTTTTTGAAGAGGAAAGTTCTAATTTTACAGCCAGTTTTAGTGCCAGAACCATAATTTATTGTAGCAGGATTTGCGGGCCAACTTCGTGGTTGGTGGGACAATATTCTGCCCCCTGAACAACACAGTCTTATTCTAACAGCTCCTAAAATAGTTAGAGATCCTATTAAAAATGAATTTGGCCATGATTCTTACATAGACACAATTATGCCAAATACGGTTTATACTCTTTTGACTTCTATTTTCCAAGCGTTTATTGGATCTAATCCAGTTTCATTTGAACGAAACAAAGACTTATTAATAAACCTAAAATGTCCTACTTTAACCCATTTTAGATGGTATAAAGATGTTTTGTTAACAAAAGTAATGTTAAGGCCTGATGCCAACGAAGATTTTTGGAAAGAAAAATTTATAGCAGGCCTTCCAACTCTATTTGCTCAAAAGGTTAAAGACCGAATATTACGACACCATGGAGGAAATATTATTCCATATAGTGAATATACTTATGGTCAGCTTATTGGTGAATGTGTAGTGAAGGGTTTATCCTTATGCAATGATATAAAGCTAAAGGCCCAATTAAAAAGTCAAATTTGAATGGCAAAAAAGAAATTGCTTTTTATTACCAAAACAAATAAGGGAAAATCCCCAAAACAAAATGCTTTTTATTACCAAAACAAGATAAATCCCCAAAACAAAATGCTTTTTATTACCAAAAAACAAAATGCTTTTTATTACCAAAATAAATAAGGAAAAATCCCCAATTTCTTTTTTGCCATTCAAATTTTGGATTTTTAATTGGGCTTTTAGCTTTGCATAAGGATAAACCCTCCCCTACACATTCACCAATAAGCTGACCATAAGTATATTCACTATATGGAATAATATTTCCTCCATGCTGTCGTAATATTCGATCTTTAACCTTTTGAGCAAATAGAGTTGGAAGGCCTGCTATAAATTTTTCTTTCCAAAAATCTTCGTTAGCAAAGTAGGACATTTTAGGTTTATTAACAATTCTTTGTTTCGTTCAAATTAAACTGGATTAGATCCGATAAACGCTTGTAAAATAGAAGTCAAAAGAGTATAAACCGCATTTGGCATAATTGTGTCTATGTAAGAATCTTGGCCAAATTCATTTTTAATAGGATCTCTAACTATTTTAGTAGCTGTTAGAATAAGACTGTGTTGTTCAGGGGACAGAATATTGTCCCATCAACCACGAAGTTGGCCCGCAAATCCTACTACAACAAATTCAGCAATTTGATTGTCGGTGTAACATCCCGGATTTTTATAAATGGTTTTATTTACGATTAAATTTATTCAAAAACGTTTTATACAACTTTTACTAAACACCGGCCACTCTACTAATTTTTAGCCAAAAACCGAAACTCTTCCGAAAAACTTATTTTTAAAACCTGTTACTAATTTTATAAATAAAAAGGACCCAATAGATTTGTTTCTAAGAATTTGTTATTTTGAGCAGTAAAATAATAGTTTTAGTATGAGTTAACTTTTAGAACTATGGGGACCAAATAGTTCGCTTTCCCAAAGTCTCTCAAAACACTTTTCATCCCACTTTTCAAAACAGAAAACCAAAAACCACAAAAAGAAAATAAACAGGGAAACAAAGAGAGAAAAGAGAGATTTCAAACTTAGAAATAAGAAGAAGAAACCACCATTAGCGAGCCTTTACCGGAAGCATCTCCTCTACGAACTAAGTTAACGGGGGTTATCCATTGTGACTGGACGGTGGTGAATATTAGGGTTAGATCTTGCATTTTTAAAATTTGGGGTTTTTCTTTTATCTCAATTATATTCTATTAAATTGTTAGGGAATGACTCGTCTTACGGACTGGGGTGAGTGGCATGAGAGGTCCAAGTGCGCACTTTAAATATTTATATGTTGGCAAGGGTCTATGTCTCTCCCTATACCGGGGGCATAAGACGAGCCGAGGGGTATAGGAAATGACATACCTTACGGACTGGGGTAGGTGGCGTGAGAGGTCCATGTGTGTTATAGATGTCTGTTGGAGTTATTTAATTTATTTCGTTGTATGATACTATTACATTTTTTTTGATACGTTGTTATTATAGTTGTTGTTTGTGAGTTCTTGCATTTATTGGATGGAGTGACGGTATCATGTGTGGTGCCGCCCCGTCTATGTATGTGCGTGGGACTCACCGTTACAGTTTTGTCTTTCATGTACAACTTAGGTTGAGACATTTGGATAGGAACATTAGCGATGTATCGCATGGGTTCGGGGCTTCTTTCAGTCACTTTCTTTTTACTTAGACCATTTTTGAGGTTGTAGCCTACGGGCAAATTACATTCGTTTGGTATTTTTTTTTATAAATCTGTTAAAACCATTTTGTCTAGTAGCCGCGTTTGGCAAACATTTCTATTTCATTCGTACAATTGTTCCTTTAGCTCGCAAGTTGTTTTCCTTTAAAAGTTAAATTTTGTACCAACATGTTCTTTTTACTTTTGTTCAAAAAGTCACGCATTGATGTCCGTTTTTCGGATTTCGGGGCGTGACAGTCGGTGTTGTTAGCACTGAGACAAACAGTAGAGTACATAGTCATTCTATGTAATAGGGTGATTATATTCAGTTAATTCATCAATATTCCATTCATATATGGTTCTGGCACTAAAACTGGCTATAAAATTAGAACTTTCCTCTTCAAAAAGAGTATCTTGAGCAGTAGATCTAGAATAATAATGCTTCATAACAGCAGTAGGGACAGTCTTTTTTCCAAAAGCAGTAGACTTTCCAAAAACATTTTGGTTAATACTGGCTTGTTGGTTTTCAATTCCTAATAATTTTTCTTCAAAATTATTTAATTCACCTGTATCAGCAGGGATTTATGATAAAGTAGCAACTTGCTTACCTTTATCAATAGTAAGGTTTTCTAGTTGCCTCGTTAATAGAGTAATAATATCACTATTATTATCTGGAACAGTATAATACTAGGTTTTAAAATAGTTGGTTCAAAAACCTTTTGGTTTTTTATAACTACTGGTGGTTTTGAGGTGCTGGGTTGATCTATAGGCTCTTTAGATTTAGGTTGTAAATTAACCTTATCCCTTTTATCCTCCATTCTATTAAGATGGGAACAAATAGTTTGAAGGGTTAAATTAGTATAATTTAATTGTTTTTCATGAGAAAAAGCTACAGATTCAATTGTAACATCTCCAGCACGAAGTTTTAAATGCTCAGAAGGGAGATGGACAGAGTTAATAATATCTCCCTTTGCAGTAGTCCAACTTTTTTCAAAAATTTTTAAAACTTGTAAAAAATGACTTTTATCGATTGTTGCCTGAGAAATAAACCAAACAGGAAAAGACTCAAGTCTTTCATTACTATCAATATGAGCATAATATAGCGTTTTAAACTGTTGTTGTTGTTCATGCTGATAAGTAGCGAAGAACCATTTTCTAAAAGAAGTATATTTATCTTGTAAAAAATCTTTCACACAATCTTGTCTATTATAAGTAAAAGAAATAGACATCATGTTGATAGAAGAAATATCGTCAAACTCAGATAAGCTTTCTGGTTCTTTTTTCTCTTCGTGATAAATAGCACGAGGAATATGTTGTGGGGTACTATAAGTGCCATCAAAAATTGATTAGAATTCTTTGTGGAAGCCAAAGAAGGATTAGGAGTATAAAATCTTGATGATTGACCTCCTTGTTTAAAAGAACTTTCATAATCTGAAAAAGAACTTCGAGAGGCTAATCGTTTTCCTTTATCAAATTTGATAAAAATATTTCCTTCTTTTGTTTGAATAATTTCATCAATATTTTTATTTTCCATCTAGGTATGGTCCAGGTGGCCGTTTTTTGGTGGAGAATGACGTTTTTTTTCGTGAAAAAGCCGATTTTTTTATGAAAAACCCCGTTTTATTAAGAAAAGCTAAATTATTTTTCCTTTTTAATTTGTACAAATATTAAAAAAAAAATTGATTTTACTTAGAGATTACAAAATTTCCTTACTTTTGGTCAAATAATTTGTCATGCCATTTTTGTCACATCTTTTCTACTAAAAGGAAGGATTATGTGTAGTTTCATCATTTATATTTCTATTACGGGAAAGTAGACAATTATTTGTGATTAACCATAGACTTTGCTCGGTTAAGTCGTGCTTCTCAACGATGATTATTTAAGAGATTAAATATGACAATATAGACGAGCAGATATCTTTTATTGATTATTAAACAGTTTATCGATTACAGATCACTCTTGTTACAATATAATGTCAACTATCTAATGGTCGGTACCATATCTGTGTCTTGTTCTTCGGTATTTGTCTTCGGGTGCTCGAATTGACGTTGTATGCACATGTACTTTCTAGTGAGATAAGCTCTGAAAAATCTTTGTATTGATATGCCTTTTTCTGCTGAAAAATTACATCCTTTATTTTACTGTTATTTGACTTTAATTATAGGGGTACATCCATCGCAGGATGTTGACATGTGGCGCTTTCATCTGTTGATCATAGACTTTTAGTTCATTTGTCTTCTATCATTTGGAAACAGTCTACTGGATACTTGCCTTTCTATGACTGTTACTCATATTTAATGCGTTGCATATCCGCTTTAATTATATGGGTTGGATCGATGACGAATACAACTTATCTGGTAATATTTTCATCTTGTATCAATTTGTGAACATCAGTAGATAGTATAAGATTTAAGGATGGAGTGAGTATAAATAATCATAGTGAAAGTCATATCTTTGTACTTATGTAATATGTAGTTTTTTTAATTGTGAGAGTGGGTAAGCATAGACAAAAAGAAAACAACAGCATATAATGTGACAAATGTGATGACAAGGCTACCATTAATTCCAAAGACAAATAGTCAAGTCTCCTATGGTTTCGATGGTTATTTTTATTAAAATATCTGCCCACTCTCATATAGTATTTCGGTTAGGTGGCCTAAGCGTCAGATGAGTAGTTAGTTTAGTGATTTCTTAATGATAATAATATACACTAAAGGACTGTATGATATAGTTGTTAATGTCTGGAGTTACTAAAATGTTTGTACATATTATTGGTGTACTTTAATGAAAAAGATTTTTTTTTCCTGTAATATTAAGAAAAAAATGTGTGAGATATATATGCATGTGTGTGGTGGGGATTATCCCATATTTTAGAGAAATAGACTTTTGTGTTATTGGATAGGCCACAAGAGATAGTAGTTTAGTGTACACACCTCTGTGACACATTTAGATTGCAAGCAATATAAATTTTTAGTTTTTAGGGTAGTTTTTTATTTATTTCATTGATATGTGTTGTGGTTTTATTGCTTGGCATAACGGAAATTATATTGTCGCGACATCCCGTATTTGGTCGGCTCAATACTATAGCGACGAAAATTTCATCGGCAAGATTCGAGGGTCAGCACTGTCGGGATAGGTCAGATGCGATAAAAAATTAAATTTGTCGGCGCAGTTTGACATGCCGAGGCAAATATTTTGTCTGTATATGTTTTAGTCGACGAAAAGATTTTGTCGGCAGAAATTTTACTCGACAAAAATCTACATCACTAGAGTTGACGAGGTTCACTAAGACAACTTCTCACAACGAATATTTTGTCTGTAAAAAACCAAGAGAGCAAAAAAAATATACTAACAACCGACGCAAGATTTGTCGGCAGATGGGATTAGCGACAAATCGGTTTGTCTGCACAACTCCAATTAGAAACAATAATTTGTCTATATATGATTTAGTCTAATTTATATAATTTATTTTGATAATCTGAATCTCGGCCGACAAATTATATTTTTATCTAATCAGTGAACAAAATAATATTTGAACAAACGATATAAACATTCAATAAAAGAATTCACATCGTCAAACCATTAAATAAACATATTTTAATAAATTAAATAATTATAAGATAGATTATAAATCATGAAATAGGAACCATCTATCATGGAGGTGTAATGTACTCATATTCTTCAAATTCATCAAACTCTTCTGGAAGTGGATATCACTGATCAAAGAAAGTTTTTGCTAACGCGTTCGTCCTTGCCTCCGACACACGCAGACGTCGTCCTAGGACCTGCCTATCTGACTTCTCATCAACCTCTTGTCGTTCCAACTCCTTTATACGACTTGACGATGCAACACCTTGTGTGGTTGTAGACGGTCCAAGGTCTCAAAACCTGCCGAAACCTAATCTGCGAATCTCCTTTCCAGGCTTTATACCTATTGTTTTCATAATTATTTTTTTATCAGCATCCGAAAGAACAATATTTTCATCAACATATGTGCCTTCGGGATATCATGTAGCCAATTCCTCGAGTAATGAGATACCATCTCCTCCTAAACATATGAAAAAATAAGCAATAGTTACTACCAAGTGATAAAATCATAACAGTATGTAAAAAAAAAAGATAAAATATTAATTGTAATAAAAAAGTTATGGTTCAACACCAAGGCAAAATCAGTAATTTTATCATTTAAAGTCCAACGATAATACACAAATGATAAGGTTGAATATATAAATCTAATCGGCTTAGTTGGCTTATCGTTTTGAAGTACCTAATGTAGATAATTTGAACCCAAGAATGAAAATATGTATTGTGTTATCTACTTCAAAACTTATATGTTTATTAAAATAAAATAAAACTGACAATTTTATGCTAAACAAATAGGATATATTAATTGAATAACAACAAGTGAAAACTTAAACCTGAAAATTCCAATTTTAACTATCAGATTTTTCTTAGCAACATAATAAAGACTGGGAAGAGAAAAGCAAAACATATAAAAGAGAATAGATAGAATTTCGATTTTTGAAAATATTAGAGAGAATAAATTCTTCTTCTCCTTAACCAAATAATAGTTTGTTTACAAAATAATTCAGAATTAGTAAATTTAAAAGTACAAGTTTACCGCTGGATATGTTCACAGTAACTCTCACAAGTTTGGCAAGTTAGAATAGTAAATGTGTTTTTATTAGATACTCTGATCACTCCAAAGGTTATGTGATGTATGGTGAACATCCAGATGGCAGACTTACTGAATTTGAGTCCCACGATGTGAAATATTTTGAAGAGGAATTTCCGAGTATTGGTGAAATCAAAGAGGATATCAATCTCTATGAGTTAGATGATTCCTCAGGTGACATTGCTACATCTCACAACATAGTTGGAGATAGTAGGAGTGATCGCATACCTGAGAAAGATATTTTTTCTAACAGCAGTGTATCACAAGAAGCCTCTATATATACTGAAAGGCATAGAAGCCATCGAGGAACAGTTCATCGTCGTCAGTTTGATATTGAAGGTCAGTCCTTCATTTTCGATTCAGTGGATTCTGAGGAACCGTATTCTTATGAAGAATCATTAGAATCACCATATTCAAAAGTGGTTATCTGCTATGGAAGAGAAAAATGAGTTCAATGTATAAGAACATTGTATGGGAGCTTGTTGATCTTCCAGCAGGTCGCAAAACCATTGGAAATAAGTGGGTTTTCAAGGTCAAGCGCAAGGCTGACGGATCTATAGACAAGTACAAAGCTCGTCTCTTGGCAAACGGATACACTAAACAAGAGGGTGTATACTATATAGAGGCGTTTTCTACTGTGGTGAGATTCACCTCTATTCGGCTCATTTTAGCTATTATCTCCCATCTAGATCTGGAATTGTTCCAGATGTATTTAAAGACAGCATTTATCAATGGAGAACTAGATAAAGAGATCTATATAGATTAACCTAAAGGTTTTCAGGCTCAAGGACATGAGCGCAAAGTTTGTCATTTGCAGCGTTCCATATATATACGCTCTAAAACAATTATCTAGACAGTGGTATAATCGATTTCATCAAGTCGTTATCTCTGTGGTCTTTGTGATGATCGAAGAAGATCATTGTGTGTATGTAAAGAGAATAATTTTCTCATGCTTTCATAATATGTGGATGACATTTTATTAGCTGGAAATGGCATGGAGTTAATAGTCGCCCCTCAGAAGTGGTTGTCCAATGTGTTTGAGATGAAAGACATGGGTGAAGCGGAATTTGTGCTTGGGGTGAAGATCTCAAGGAATCGTTCAAAGAAACTTCTGAGTTTATTTCAAGAAGGTTATACAAAAAGTATTTTAGAACTATTTCACATGCATAATTCCAAACCCATACAAACTCCAATGGAGAAGGGTCAATTCTGAGTGTCGAACAAAGTTCTAAAACTGAGGAAGAAAAAAATAAAATGGAAAGAGTTCCATATGCTAGTGTTGTTGTTGTGAACTCGACCCGGCATTTGTTTTGCCGTTGGCATGGTAAGCCGATATCAAAGTAATCCAGGAACTACGCATTGGGCTGCAGTTAAAAGGATATTCTGGTACTTAAAAGGGACTTCAGACTATGCTTTATTCTACCAAGGTGGTAGCATATGCCCTTATTATTATTTAGATGCAGATGGAGTTGCAGATGTAGATGATCGCAAATCCATCTCGGTTTATGCTTTCATCTTAGGAAGAGGAGTTATTACTTGGCGTGGTAAAAAAGCAGAGGTGCGTAGCTTTATCCACCATGGAGTCAGAATATGTAGCTTGCACTGCTGCTGTTCAGGAAGCTATTTGGTTGAGGAGTTTTTTGCTAAGTCTGAGTATTTTTAGTCACTCAGAGGATGCGGTTGTTGTATACTGTGATAACACCGCTGCTATAGAATATGCAGCCTAAATACCATGGAAAAGCTAAACATATATACAAGCTGTATAATTTTATTTGAGACTACATTGCGTAAGGTTTGGTGGTGTTAATGCATATCTCTAGCATTGACATGGTCGCCGATCCATTCACCAAACCTATTGTTAGAGATGTTTTTCGCAGACATGTTAACTCTCTAGGTTTACGTAGAATTTGATTAATTTCTATTTGTTTTGACACCTTGATGACTTTTATGATAATAAATGAGTTTATTTATTTTTTCATGTTTTTGTTTAATTAGTCCACATATTATTATTGCATTTATTGTATATGTCACCAGGTTTTTGATCGGCCTACTCACATGGGCGATCGCCCCGGCGCTTAGCTAGCGAGCAGGATGAGACGTAATGATTACTTAGTGTAGTCCTCTTGGTACTAGTGAAGTGACCAAGGGTAATACCATTTTTTCACCTTAGTAAAGACTAAGATGAGACTTAATCAGTATAAGAGCCGGAAATAAGATTTGTAGAAGTTAACTGCGTATAAACTGTTGGTTTCCGTGTACGAAATAACAATTAACAATAATAAAATGACTAAACAAGAATTAATTAAAACTAATGTAATTTTTATTAATCTCCAAATGAAATACAATAAATTGATTACAACATGTAGGTACTGAAAAATAATTAAAGCAAACGTTATCAGATTATTATTAAATTAATAATCTGATGTACTGATTTGCAATTAAAAGAAACTGTCGGACTGGAAAGTATAAACTTAACAGCCGGACTGTTCTGTTTTAAATTGAAAGTACAGGACTGAATTGAATCTAATCTAATTACAGAAACTAATTACAGAATGGTAATTGCAGCAAAAAAACAGAACTTTAAACTAATTACAGAATAGTACAAACAGAATATAAAAGCTACAGCTAAGTACAGCAAATTAAAATACTGAACTAAAATTACAGAAAAGTAAATTGCGGGAATTAAATAGCAGAATTGAAAAAAGGACATAATGTAAACTGGACAGAATTGAAAATAAAACAAGACGAGGCTACTGTTAACAGTAGGGGTGGCTTCGGTACGATACCGACTTTTTTGACCATATACCAATACCGAACCGAACTTGTTTGGTTTGAAAAAAATTATACCATAACCGAACCGAAAAAGTCGGTTACCGAAAGTTCGGTAACCGACTTTTTCGGTTCGGTACGGTTCGGTTTTTCGTTTTATACCGAAACATTATTATTATTAAAAAATAATTATTGATAACAATAAAATAGCAAAAAATTTTGTAAAAATTAAAATATGTACAACTATTCTTATATTTGCTATTTTAACGATTGTATTTGGCTTCGTAAATAGGAAAGTAAGTCGTGAGAAAAATTAAAATAAACTATAATACAATTTATTTGTAAGTTATAACTATGCGTAAATTTATATATATTTTATAATTTTAATGTTTGGTTCGGTTCGGTATTGTACCAAACATACGAAACGAATACCGAAACTGAACCGACTTTTAAAGTTTGGTTCGGTTGTACCGTACCGAAAAGTCGGTATACCGAACTTTCGGTACCAACTTGTTTGGTTCGGTTCGAAAATCGGTCGGTTGGTACAAATCGGTACAAAAAGTCCAGCCCTAGTTAACAGTATGCCCTTAACCGATATTCCCCCAACCACCTTAAGGTTTCTGGTTGCGTTGGCGCTTCGATCCCAAGGTACAACGTCTCTCGAAAGACTCACCGAAAACTGGCGACGAGTCTAAGTCGAGCTTTTAGTGGGTGGTTCTCTCTGGTTTCTAAGTGCTATGAAAAAATAATGCTGTTTAGAGAGAAGGAGATACTGATTTTGAATGTATGAAATGTGAGGGAATGGTTGCCTCTTTATAGAGTAATTCTGAAACCGCAGAATTAATTGGTCATTTAATTCTGGGAGTTACACCCCCAGAATCCGCCTCCATTACTGCTGGAGTTTCAACCTTTCTGGAACTCTAGGGACTGCTCTTGTAAATATGCAAAAGTCCCTTTTCAGTTTAGTACAAGACCCAAGACCCGAGAACCGAGACAAATCCCAAATCCCAAATCCCGCGGCCCGCGGCCCGAGCGAGCGCGCGCGTGTGTGGTACCCACTAACCCACTCATGGGTATGTGGACTTTATTAGTTTACCAACTACATGGGATGACCTTGTATATATAGTGTAAAAATCAACCTTGATTTTACAATGTGGGATAACCCTCATGGGTTAATTCCACTCTCTTCTCCATTTTCCAGATTTCGGTTTTTCCCTCTTTCGAGTACCAAACTTCGAGTCCAATTATCATTCACACCTTTCCTCCGAATAGGTCATGCGATATACCGTTGCGAAGATAGTCGCACGAGCTACTCAACCGCATTGAGTATGGACTCAAAAAAACTGAGGAGTCGCATTGAAAATTGACTCAAAGATGGTCACTGACCACTTGGAACAACCATGTTAAAAAACATGTTTTCCTACACTTTTTCCAACAATCCCCCACATGAATGCAATTGGCTCGAAAGCCCATGTCCTAAAGGCAAATCAAGAGAACCGCAAAAGTTCACTGCCTAAGGTCAGATAGCGCGCACCTTGAACCTGCCGTAGCGGAATACCACCCAGAATACTGCCATTAGGTAGCTGTAAAGCTTTGAACCATCAAGCTTTGTGTATCCCAGAATGGCACCCGCACAGTGCCCTCTCTACCCACGTACTAGGCCCTTTAGTTGTTGTCCATATTTGGCCTGGACTGCCTTGGCAACTTCAACTGAGTGCTCTAGTGAATTAGCCTAAGCTCATCACATGGTACCGGCCTTACACACTCGTTATAGGTGTTCCAAGTCGAAAGTGTCCGGACTCACTTTACTCGACCGTCGAGTAACTTGGATCATTAAGAGCCTCTAGCTCACCCTTACAATGGTACAGGTCTATCACTCTGTCATCGCGGAAATGGGCTGGGAACTCCAGGTTCCTGAGTGCTTTGTTCGGTTGCCCCCACAGTTCAGTTTCCCTTTGAACCTATCAGGAAAGATTCTGTTTAGGTTGGGTTGCCTATGGGGGGGGCACCAATTTAATGGGCTTTAATCCCATTCCGTTCGATGACGTCTCAACTCCCACTTGAGTCAAGCCTTTTGTTAATGGATCCGCTATGTTTTCCTTTGATCTCACAAAATCTAAGGATACCACACCGTTGGATAACAATTCCCTTACGGATTTATGTCTCCGACGTATATGTCGAGACTTTCCATTATACATATGATCCTGAGCCCGCGCAATAGCCGATTGACTATCGCAATGCATGCTTATTGCGGGAACAGGTTTCGGCCACATTGGAATTCCTTCCAATAGACTTCTCAGCCAGTCTGCCTCTTCGGTTGCTAAGTCTAACGCTATGAATTCAGATTTCATAGTTGACCTTGCAATACACGTCTGTTTAGAAGATCTCCAAGACACAGCAGCTCCTCCCATTATAAACACATATCCACTCATGGATCTTGTGCTATTGGAGTCTGATATCCAGTTGGCATCTGAATACCCGTCTAGTACCGCTGGATATCTGGTATAGTGCAGCCCGTAATCGGCTGAAAACCTCATATACCTGAGAAGTTTCATTATGGCCTTCCAGTGTTCCTCATTTAGATTACTGGTGTATCTGCTGAGTCTACTCACTGAGTTTGCTATGTCTGGTCTAGTGCAATTCATTATATACATGAGACTGCCTATGACTCGAGAGAACTCCAATTGATTCACACTTTTACCGAAATTCTTTTTCAGGTTACAGTTGAACTCAATTGGGGTTCTAGACATAGCCTTACTGCCCTTGTCAAACTTATCTAATACTTGCTTAACATAGTGACCTTGGGACAAGGCATATCCTTCTGATGTTTTGGTAATCTTCATACCAAGTATTACATCAGCTATACCCAGATCCTTCATATCGAAGTGTTATGATAACACTTTCTTTGTGGAGCTGATTCTATCATTACTCCCAATTATGATCATGTCATCTACATAGAGACAGACTACCACACAGTCTCTTCCACTTCCTTTAGAGTAGACACATTTTTCGCATTCATTAATGCGAAAACCGTTTGATAGCATGATTCTATCAAACTTCTCATGCCATTGCTTTGGCGCTTGTTTGAGTCCATATAGAGACTTTACAAGTTTGCACACTTGGTGCTCTTTACCAGGAACTACAAACCCTTCCGGTTGTTCCATGTAAATTTCTTCTTCCAGTTCTCCATTCAGAAACGCCGTCTTTACATCCATTTGATGTATTTCCATATCAAACAAAGCTGCGAGAGCAATGACGATTCGGATAGACGTTTTCCTGGAGACAGGAGGATACCTGTCGAAATAATCGACACCTTCAGTTTGCCTGAAGCCTTTAACTACAAGTCTCGCCTTGTATTTCTCAATCGTGCCGTCAACCCTTAACTTCCTCTTGAAGATCCACTTGTGACTCAGGGGCTTACATCCTTTCGGAAGATCCACTAATTCCCAAGTGTGGTTTTGCATGATTGATTCAATTTCATTTTGAATAGCTTCTTCCCAATATTGGGAATCCGGTGTTGACATTGCTTGTTTAAATGTCACCGGTTCGCCTTCAATCATGAAGGTTAAGAAATCAGGTCCAAAGGAAGTTTCCTTCCTTGCCCTTTTGCTACGCCGAGGCTCTTCCTCTTCCTCTTCCTCTTCCTCTGTCGGTTCATTTGCCCCCACATTTCCTTCACTGTTCAACTCTTCAGTTGGTACAGATGTAGGTAATTTCCGGGGAAAGATATCTTCAAAGAAAGGGACCTCTCGACTTTCCATATACGTATCTACGTGCACATCGGAATTGTCCGACTTGTGCACGAGAAACCGATATGCACTACTATTCTGTGCATATCCGATGAACACACAGTCCACCGCCTTAGCACCAATTCTCATCCTCTTAGGAGTGGGAACTAGGACCTTTCCGAGACAACCCCAAACCCGTAGGTTCTTATAACTGGGTTGACGACCTTTCCATAATTCATATGGAGTCTTTTCTCGCTTCTTATGTGGTAACTTGTTTAAAACATAGTTAGCGGAAAGTATCGCATCCCCCCACATGTTCTGGGGTAACCCAGAACTGATTAGCATAGCATTCATCATTTCCTTTAGCATTCTATTTTTACTCTCAGCAACCCCATTTTGCTCGGGAGTGTATGGGGCTGTGGTTTGATGTATAATGCCGCTTTCAGCGCATATCTGTTCAAACGGTGATTCATATTCACCGCCTCTATCACTTCTCAATGTTTTAATTTTCTTATTGAGTTGATTTTCCACTTCGGTCTTATAAAGAGCGAATTTCTCTACTGCTTCGTCTTTACTTCTCATTAAGTAAACGTAACAGTATCTAGTACAATCATCTATAAAGGTGATAAATTACTTTTTCCCTCCTCGCGTTTGTATAAACTTTAAGTTGCATACATCCGTGTGTATTAGACCGAGAGGTTCACTTTCTCGTTCAACATGTTGAAACGATGATTTCGTTAATTTTGGCTCTACACAAATCTCACATTTGTGTTGCTTATCAAAAACAAAATTTGGTATTAGTTTTAGTGATATTAATTTCTTTAAAGAATTATAATTCACGTGACCTAATCTACCATGCCACAAATGAAATGACTCAAATAAATAATTAAACTCAGAATTTTTATTGGCCTCTTGGGCAACAGTCATTACATTACTAGTGCTAGCCTCAGCTTTAGCACCTTTATTGGGAGCAGGTGTCCCTACGTTTAACTTAAACATGCCGTTGGTCATATAGTCACGGCCTACATAGACATCATTTTTGGTGATTACAATTTTATCGGATTCTAAAACTAGTTTGAACCCATTCTTCACCATCACCGATCCTGATACCAGATTCTTGCGGATATGCGGAACATGAAGCACAATTGGAAATAGCACCATTCCTTTTCCTTCCACCTTGGAAATAGCAGAATTTCCCATGAATCAGCTTTCTCCCTCTACTGCTTCGTAGGTCTTAAACATCCACCTTGTTGAGCAGATGTGGCTGGTGGCACCGGTATCCAGCCACCACTCTTTGGGGTTGCTCCCCACCAGATTGACCTCAGAGACCACAGCAGTAAAGTGGTCATCATCTCGTCCTCCCTCAGCCAGATGAGCCTGAGCTGGAGCTTTCCTCTTCCCTTTTCCCTTGAAGTTCCTCGGGGGGGGGGGGGGGGGGGCTTAGGTTTAGCAGCGCCTTTATTGTCATAACAGTCCGCGGCACGATGGCCGGTCCTGTTACACACAAAGCAGGTTCCCGCAAATTTCTTTGCGACAACAGCACTACCTCCGGTGTCAAAACGTTTCCGTTTGACGTTGGAGCTTTCGACCACATTGGCCTTTGCCATCGGGATGACAGCACCACCGACTCTCCTCACGGAGCGACGGTTGCTCACCTCGATGTTGAGCTTCTCAATGAGCCCCTCCAACCTCATTTCCTTCCGCTTGTGTTTCAGGTAGTTTTGAAAGTCTTTCCATGACGGCGGAAATTTCTCAATCATGAGTGCCACCTGGAGAGGCTCATTAATAACTAGCCCCTCAGCCTCAAGGCGGTGATAAATCAGTTGGATCTCCTCAACTTGCTCCATGACACCCCTGCTGTCAGTCATACGGTACTCGTGAAAGTCCGTGACAACAAATCTCTTTGTGCCAGCGTTATTCACTTTGTACTTATTTTCGAGGGTCTCCCACAGCTCCTTTGCAGTAGCTTTGGGCTCGAAAACACTGAACAACATGTCATCTAGAGCACACAGGATATAGTTCTTGCATAGGTAGTCGGCATGTCTCCATGCCTCAACCGCAGAGAACGACTGCTCGTCCAGATCGTCCTCGCTTAGGACGGAAGCAGTCTCCTTAAGAAACCTGGTCAGATTTAGGGTCGTGAGATAAAACAGCATCTTTTGCTGCCAACGTTTAAAGTTGTCTCCCCTAAATTTTTCCGGTTTCTCCAGATGAGAAGTCGGCAAAGTGGGCACAGCCGAATACATCGGTGCCTTGCCCTTGGCCGCAGCCTTGGCTCTAGCCGCAGCCTTAGCTGCGGCTTTGGCCGTGGCCGCTACTTCGGCCGCAGCCTCAGCTTTGGCCGTAGCATCCGCCATCGCCGTAGCCGCGGCGGCCTCAGCCGCTGCAGCTACGTCATCGGCGGTAGCCCCCACAATCGCATCGCCCCCAGTGTTATGGACATCTCCACCAACCACTGGGTCATGCTCACCCCTGCTAGGCAACTGAATAGGCGACGTGTTAGTCATCTAAAACGACAACCCAAAACGTATGAGATACGTGTACAATAAATTCTATAAACAAAACACCAAAACTGATATTTGGGTTTGTAAAAGAATTATTAAACAAACAATAAAATATAAACTCTTATCCTTTTGAATATCAATACGGTTGATATTAAAAGGATTAAACGATTTTTATTGAATACCAATACGGTTGGTATCAACAAGGAAATAAAATAAAATTAAAACTGTTTGGAATTTTTTCTTTGTAATTCAATTTCTAATATAATTTAGAATTGAAAACAAGAAAGCATTATTCCTTATAAAAAATAAATAATTGTATTAATCAATACACGAAAGAAACAACAGTAGATCGGTTAAGATTGTTGGTTTCCGTGTACGAAATAACAATTAACAATAATAAAATGACTAAAGAAGAATTAATTAAAACCAGTGTAATCTTTATTAATCTCCAAATGAAATACAATAAATTGATTACAACATGTAGGTACTGAAAAATAATTAAAGCAAACGTTATCAGATTATTATTAAATTAATAATCTGATGTACTGATTTGCAATTAAAAGAAACTGCCGGACTGGAAAGTATAAACTTAACAGCCGGACTGTTCTGTTTTAAATTGAAAGTACATGACTGAATTGAAACTAATCTAATTACAGAATGGTAATTACAGCAAAAAAAACAGAACTTTAAACTAATTACAGAATAGTACAAACAGAATATAAAAGCTACAGCTAAGTACAGCAAATTAAAATACTGAATTAAAATTACAGAAAAGTAAATTGCGGGAATTAAATAGCAGAATTGAAAAAAGGACAGAATTGAAAATAAAACAAGACGAGGCTACTGTTAACAGTATGCCCTTAACCGATATTCGCCCAACCACCTTAAGGTTTCTGGTTGCGTTGGCGCTTCGATCCCAAGGTACAACGTCTCTCGAAAGACTCACCGAAAACTGGCGACGAGTCTAAGTCGAGCTTTTAGTGGGTGGTTCTCTCTGGTTTCTAAGTGCTATGAAAAAACTATGCTGTTTAGAGAGAAGGAGATACTGATTTTGAATGTATGAAATGTGAGGGGATGGCTGCCTCTTTATAGAGTAATTCTGAAACCGCAGAATTAATTGGTCATTTAATTCTGCGAGTTACACCCCCAGAATCTGCCTCCATTACTGCTGGAGTTTCAACCTTTCTGGAACTCTAGGGACTACTCTTGTAAATATGCAAAAGTCCCTTTTCAGTTTAGTACAAGACCCAAGACATTCCCCAAACCCCAAACCCCAAATCCCGCGGCCCGCGGCCCGTGACCCGCGACCCGAGTCCCGAGACCCGAGCGAGCGCGCACGTGTGTGGTACACACTAACCCACTCATGGGTATGTGGACTTTATTAGTTTACCAACTATATGGGATGACCTTGTATATATAGTGTAAAAATCAACCTTGATTTTACAATGTGAGATAACCCTCATGGGTTAATTCCACTCTCTTCTCCATTTTCCAGATTTCGGTTTTTCCCTCTTTCGAGTGCCAACCTTCGAGTCCAATTATCATTCACACCTTTCCTCCGAATAGGTCATGTGATATACCGTTGCGAAACTAGTCGCACGAGCTACTCAACTGCATTGAGTATGGTCTCAGAAAAACTGAGGAGTCGCATTGAAAATTGACTCAAAGATGGTCACTGCCCACTTGGAACAACCATGTTAAAAAACATGTTTTCCTACACTTTTTCCAACATAAACTGCTTTAAGTGACTAATGTTAGGCATGGTATATGCGACTAGTCAAGTTTTGTATTAAGTTCTGTATGGTGGTGTAGAGTGTGACAAACCTTTTGTGGGTTCTCCACCATAGCATACTAATTGTAAAGTATGTGCATTGACGACCGTTAGGGAGTGACAAGATGAATCCCCACTTAGTCACTATGTGAGCCCTTTTTGATCTAATTTATTCAGATTAATACCCTTTGTGACTTAGAACTATGTTATAAAATTGACGATAGATGTTGCTACTTTAGCATGTCATCCAAGGCCTATGTAAGATGTGTTCCAAGAGAGCAAGTCTACGATAGCAGTCTAGATTAGATGGACTATGATGAATGTCTAAGAGAAAATTATTTTGACATCACACTTATGTTTTGTGGTTCATAGCCCGGGCAATTACGTCAAATTTGTTTTCGACGTAATTATATAAACAAAAATATTATGAAAGTTTATTAGCTATGTGTTAGCTAATGAAGGGATACAAGTTGTGAGACTTAGTGTTGATGGAACGATTTGGGGTATGATGGGATTTGGAGTCGTGGTGATATATTGGTTAAATAATGATTTGATATAACATTGCTCACATGTTTTTTTCTCTCACGAGGTTGCACGTCCCATTTCCTAATATTAAGATGAGAACAATATTTTGATGAGTGACTAGTATGAGCATTTGTTGCCAATGTATACGAGTGCGAGATGTGTGGTATGTCCACATTGACAAAGGATAATAATGAGTTTGTAATTTAGGATTTATTTTGGTGATAATAGTATTTGAGTTTAATAATTATCTTAGAGATAATATGATATCTATTTTAAACTCGTCAAACTCTATCTATTGTTGGTTTTGTACTATATTGAAAAACAATAAATTAAATAACAAATGACTGAAATGGAAATAAAAAATTTTATTTCTCACAAACGGAATATAAATTACAATTTATGACTCAACAGAATTAAAATTACATTAATTTAAATTCCATACATATTTAATATAAATTATTAAACTGCTGGACTGAATTGTTATTGTTTAAAACTGTCAGACAGAATAGTATAATTACTAAACTGCTGGACTATTTAACAATTAAAAGAAACTGCCAGACAGAATAGTATGATTACTAAATGTCTGGACTGTTTCTGTAAATAAAAGAAATTACAGAACTGGAATGTAAATTACATAAAATAAATTATAGAATAGAAAAGACTGAAAAATAAATACAGAAGACTAAACAGTACTGGAAATGTAAATTACAGAATTTAAAGGACTGGAAAGTAAATTACAGAACTTAAACAGTACTGAAATGAAATGGACAGAAGATAAAAGGACTGAAATAAAATAAATTGAAATTAAAAGAAGAGGCAACTGCTGGGCAGTTTCCCGAACCACCTTAAAGGTTTCTGGTTCTCGGGACTTTGTTCCCAAGGTACAACTTCTGTCTCAGAGTGGTTTGCGTGGAAACCGACACCGAACCACATGTCGAGCTATTGGTGATGCGATTCTCTCTCTAATATGATGTTGTATGTTTGTGTGTGTGTGATTAATGTTATGTCTGAATGAGAGGGGGAGGGCTGCCTTTTATAAACTTTCTTGAAACCGCAGCCATTAATGGTCATTCAATTCTGAGAGTTACACCTTCAGAATCCGCCCTTCAATTTCTGTAATTTATTCTCATTGAATGCTGGCGTTTCAACTTGTTGGAAACTCTAGGGACTAATTTCGTATTTTATACAAAACTTCCTTTTTAGATTTGACCCGAGACATTTCCCAAATCCCAAGCCCGTGCCCGAGACCCGAATGAGCTCGCGTGTGTGGTACACACTAATACACTTAAGTGTATGTGGACATGTTAGTTTAACAACTACATGGGTTGGACTTTTATATATATTGTAAAATTAACTCTTAATCATCCAATATGGGATAACACTCATTGGTTTTCCATTTATTTAATCCATTTTCCAGTATTGAGTTTTTCTCCTCGAAAGAGAACCCAACTTTGAAGCCAATTTGTATTCACACCCATTGTTCGAATAGATCATGCGATATACCGTTACGAAACTCGTCACACGGGCTACTCAAACACGTTGAGTACGGTATTAACAACTCAGCGTTGTCACATGTAATATCGACTCGAATTTGGTCCAGTGACCATTCGAAAACACTCATGTAAAACATGTTTTTCCAACATCTATCTCCTATTATATATATATACCACAAATAATTTCACGTACAATTATCATCACTATTATTCTTGGTTCTCTTTAAGTCATCATCATAGACCTTGTGGACTTGAAAGGTGTGAGAAATTAGTAGACCACTCTGTTAGCGTATGCATCGCGTAGATAGGTGGGTGCATCCGTATTCAGAAAGCTAGTAAAAATATCGTTTTTTCCGCTGCAGGTGTATTGTAATATCCCTTTTAGTTGTGATCATTATTTATTTATTAGATAAATTGTATGATTTACCAAACTATCAATTCTGAAATTATAGTTTCCAACGGATTACCATAATTTCCAATCGGTTATAAAGTCTGGCAGCAAAACGTGTTTGTACTAGCAACCGTTCGTATATTCATGCATGAAGACTGAATAAAGATTGCCTAACACTAAAATTATATATATATATATATATATATATATATATATATATATATATATATATATATATATATTTGTTAAAGGAGATGATCACTGTTGAGTCTATCTGTAATTTATATACATTGTTGAACCAATAAATGTTAAATTTTATATACAATATATATTTGGAAATCGTCTGCGTGCAGGTACAGTTTTAATTTTTTCAAACCTGAAAACCATAACCCAACTCTTTTTGTTGATGAAAAGAAGGGGGGGAATGTTTTGTATAGAATTTTACTCAAATAAGGGGAGAAATTTCAATTTATTGAATGAAAATGGTTCACATTTTCAGGGGAGGAAAATCATAACTTTTATACGTTTTTTAGAAACATGATTTATTTCTATTACAGAGAAAATTCTGCCGAAATTTTCTGAAATACCAAGCTCGTATTTAGGGGGAGATTTTAAATACTTCCAACACTTGTAATGCTTGTTAAAGAAAACCTTTTGATGATTATATCGTCTAAATTTTTCGAAAAGGTATTTATGTATCAAAGCATTTCAACAAGAATTATGAGATCACATTATTACTTAAACATTGTACATTCTTCAAGAATATAACACGACTCAATTGAAAAGTTTTAAAAAAAAAACTTAAGTCTTTAATTACATGCAATTATTTATATTTCACCCCAACGATCTTACGTGTATTAAAATTCTAAAAGGTTTTGTCATCATAAAAAAGGGGATTGTTGAAGCAACCTTCAATTCTATAATATTGAATTATGTTTTAATTATAACAAATTAGGAATTTTAGATACAAAATAAAGTGTCGTAGTGCTAACATTTTCAATGAGTATATTTCAGATAACTACAGGTAATTAGACCATACTACAAAAGAAGTAAAAGTCAAAGAAATGGACTAGAAATGTTAAAGAAAACAAATCATGAACTAATAAGTTAATTTATAAAATTAGCAATACTTGTATGAAATTGCTAGTCTCTGTACAGACAATTCCAACTGATTGGATGATAATTCAACCGATCGGATATAGTGTTATGGAAAGTGTAGATACATTTTTGAAGGTCTTAGAAATGTATTCAAATCATTTATAAATAATTAAATGAACATTGGAGATATTCTATATGATCATAAAAGCATTCAAGAGGAGAAAATATGCATTAAGGAGTAATAAAACACGAGATATTTGGATTTAAAAATGTATGTCCGATTGGAATATAGTCCAACCAATTGGATTACACTGAATTTTGAAATTCAAATGGGAAATCTTCTACAATGGCTATGATCAACTGCAACACTATAAATAGACCTCAAAAATTCAGAAAAGACACACCACAGTACCACAAACACACATACAAAGGTCTTGATACATCATTTCAATCGACAGTGATGCCTTGCCTGTTTATATACTCAAACGACATCATCAATCATTCAACCGAGTCTCACAACTCTCCAAGATTAGTACCTTATTCATATTATATTGAGAGAAAAGATTTTATAGTTTGTGAGATCATTTTGTAAATATTTTTATTGTTTAGAGTGTGTGTGATCCAACCTATTTAAACCATCGATAACATTGATAGATCGGTTTTAAACCTGATTGTTTTTACACTTGTTGATTATACAAATTGTATACAACTACAAGTGAGAAAACTTGTTTGGATTGTAGATCAAAAGTTTCACCTTGAGGCAAAAGTTTTTTATTACTGTTTCTGTTAAGGATAAGTAAGAGTTTTGGGTAGGTTTGCCCTTTCAGGAAAAGCAGCTCTATCCCGAAAGAGTGTGTAAAAGGTACATCTATCCTAAAGGAAGAGTGTGTATATGGTAGTTCTTCCCTAAAGGAAGAGGGTTGTAAAAGGTTAACTACCATAAAGGAAGTACGTGTGCTAATATAAAAGCTTAAGGTCCTGTTTAGACTTAGGGCCTGGACGTAGTCTCACATCGAGGCAAAACAGGATAAATCGATGTGTCAACCACTTTCTATGTCTTTACTTTATTTATCAAACTCTCGGTGATGAGATCTGTTTGTCGATAGTTGTATAGTCCGAATCAAATAAGTTGGACAAGTTAGAACGTATTTAACGTCAATGATAGTTGATAACACATCTGGGAGATAGCTGACTTAAACATATTTGTGTGATTGGTTGTAAGTAATATAGCTACTAGTACTCTCATATATATTCTGCTACATATAACTGTATTTCTATAAGTATAGTTTTATTTATATATAACTTTAACCAACCCCAATCCTCTGATTTAACAACTGAAAGAAAAGTTTTTAAAATCAGTCAAAATTATTCACCTCCTCTTTTAGGTTTGCCATCATGTCTAACCAAATATTCTAACCGATTACGTATTGTCTTCTGGTTAATTTCCAATTGACGAGTTAATATGTTGTGAAGTTCTTCTAAGTACGTTGTGTATTCTTCTCTTGTCTTTTACTCCAATATAACATGAATATTAACATGTTGATCTGAAATAATTTAGATGAAAGTATTAGTACAATGATACTTATTTTGTATATAAAATTCTCGTTTGTTATAATCAAAATATTATTCAATTGAGTATAATTGAAGATTGGTTTAACAAATGCTATATTTGGTGGGAAAAATGAGACTTGGATGAGATGATGTTGGTTGAGCAAAACACACGATTCATGCGTATGCGAATTTTTATACATGGGAAGGATCTTAGGACATTCTAGACATAATATTAGACATTATAATCTCAACCCTTCAAATCAATGAATGGGATTAAATGGAGTCCAAATCTTCTACTCCCTATTCTCTATTCCCTTCCGTGTCCCCTTGCTTATTTTTACTCAAATTTTAAATTTTCACAACTTATACCGCAACTTTATAAACTTTTATATTGTATTGTATTCAAATTTTAAAACATTTGAGCATAATATTGTTTTAGACAATTTTTTTAATATTTAATGTTTAATTTACACTAATTTATACATTTATTCCAAAACAAATTTTGTGTGGATTTTCTTTTAAAAATAATTATTGGAATGTATTGATACATGTATTATAGTAATTGTACAATTTTTTTCAAGTTTTTTAGAATTTTTTTTTGGATAAAATAAGCAAGAGGGAACGGAAGGGAATAGAGAAATGTGGTAGAAGATTTGGACTCATTAAATGTTATCAAAAAACATGTGAACTTATTTTACCCAATATTACCCGCCCTATCCCAAACGAAAAACTAATCTTTAATTTCCATTTTCAGCCGCCTGCTTCCAAGGACTATCTTCCGATCTTCTGGTTTTCCATCCTCGAATTTGGGTTAAATATTCGACAAAAACTCGGTAAATATTGAAAATAAATCAATTAAGAAAATGTCTAGTTCCATAGCAGCAGGAGCTCGACTTGGTAAAACCCAACACTACAAATTCAGTTACGTTGATTTTGAAACCCATAAACCCAAATGTACTAGTTATAACTTAATAATTGGTTATTTTGTCAAATTCTATTTGGAAACAAGAATATTTGAACTGGATTGTAAAAAGAAAGAGATACAGTAAAAACTCTATAAATTAAGAATGTTGTGTTTGTGAATATTTATTAATTTAGAGAAGTAATAATTAATCGATAAATTAATAAATTATTATTCTAAAAAAAATTTTATCGATTCAATAAATATAGTTGCTAATAGTATGGTTGGGAAAAAATCCTGAAATCTCTCACCCGACCCGATTTTAAAATATAAATTAATTTATATCAAATGCAAATGATGAGAATCGAACTTTATACCCCATTTGAACTACAATCCTTCTTGTTTTATATATTAGTTATAATTATATAAATATAATATAGATTTGTAATTTTGAATATATAAAACTATTAAAATAAAAAATATACTTAAATTCAAAAATTATATTGTTATTTTCAAGAAAGATAAATGATTATTATTTTTCGATTACAAAAATTATAATGATAATGTATCTCATTTACTATGATAATTGGTGTTTGTGTGAATAAAACTAAATACTAAAAGAATCTGATAAAAAACGTATCAATTTTTTTATCTATTCCATTATTTGTAGTTTCATACTATTTTTTCTACTACATGTAAAAAAAAAATCATTTATTAGAAATGTTATTTTTAAACTATTATTATGTTTCGTGATAATAACATGTTTAGACTTCTCAAATGAAAATTATTAATAAAAAATGACGTCGTCGTAAAATAAAAAAATATGTCGGGAGATTCGGGATAAACCTATCCCGACCCTACGGGATCCCAAAAATTCAGGTATCGAAAAAGTCGGGTCCCGACTTTTATCGGGATCGGAATCGGGATTTTTTTCCACTTTTAAAAGTAATCGGGTCGGGATACAGGTTGAGCGTTTACGGGTCGGGTTTCGACCCTAACCCACCCTTAGCTAATTGCATAAAACTTATTATATATTACTAACAATACCCGTTAAACTCGTTAGTAAGGCAATTACACTACTTAACTTGCTAATATATAAACTTACATCTTAAATTGTATAACAAACTAAGAATAGACACTCATACATTAAAAACAAGCCTAATCAATTCCATCCACATTAAACATCTTTTAATAAGTTATACGTTTATTGTATAATCGAATAATATTCCATGTATAGTTTTGATTACTCATTTACAATTAGTTCAAATCAATGTAGAGTCATATTTCTCTAAACCGTTCTAGTAGTGTTTGTTATTTTTAATAATTATTAATTTATAATTTCGTGGTGAACAAATTTTATAGAAGTATCGTTCGAAAATTTATTATCTAATTAGTTTGTCGAAATTAATAATTTTTTACATTGGTCCAAGTTGAGACCGGATAAAAAATTTGCTTTAAATAGTTTATTAATTTACCGAGTATTAATTTACAGAGGTTCTACATCATAGAAGGAGAGAGCAATTGATGTTATATGACCTAACTTTTTTTAAAAAAAGTCTAGCTAGAGAGAGAAAGTCAAGAATGGAGAAAAAAGAGAGAAAACAAAATTGGTACAACATGGAGCAAAATAGTACAAAAAATGCACCTTTTGATCCGCAAGCTTTGGAGAAACAGCATCACACCAACAAATCATTTGTTGGAGTTCTTAATAATAAAAAAGATGTCTACAATCCAGAAAAATAAATCAAATTGCACAAAGTAGAAGCCTCTATAAGATTTTCGTATGAAGAGGTACACGCACTTGCTGAGCCTTTCAAATATACATTAATAGGCAAATTCACTCATAGAAAGCCTGAGCTCGAACAAATTTACACTTTTTTTTTTAATCTTTTTGGTGTTAAAAGCAGAATACTCAGTGGGATATGTAGATCATAAGCAAGTGCAACTTAGATTTTATCATGAAGAAAATTATCTTAGAGTGTGGCTAAGAGAAAACGTAGGTTGTTCTTAAATACCCAATGTGAGTCTTTAAATGTACTTATGATTTTAAACCGGGGTTTGAACCATCTATTATTGTTGTTTGGATAAGGTTTGATATGCTACCAATCCATCTCTACAACAAATCAAGCATCTTTGCAATAGATAGAGTGTTTGGCTTTCCCCTAAAGGTTGATGAACCTACTAATAACCTAACGAGCCCTAGTCTAGCAAAGGTTTGCATACAAATTGATTTTAAAAAAAACTTACTCATAGGGTTTGGATTGGATATGGAAATGAAGGACAACGTGATGGATTTTGGCAAAGATGCATATATGAGCATCTACCAAGGTATTGTTTTTCTTGCAATAAAATAGGCACAGTTCATATGAGTGCAAGGTGCTCAACAAAATGCACATCAAGGATAATGAGCAAAACTTTAAGAAAATTACTATTCATAATGAGAAATACGAGGTTGAAAATAAACATAAGCAAGTTATCCAACAGCAAACCAAAAGAACTGATTTCAAGAAAGTACGTGTCAGAGTTGAGAAATGATTTAGCAAGAATAACATAAAATCAGGTACTGTCACTACAAAAGGAAACCTCAATTCTGAATACAATAGTGGTTTTCAAGAAAGAGAAAAATTAAAAATTCCCATAGATATAGTGGGGGAATAGTGGAAGCAAAAAAGTCTAAAACAACTTGCAACCAAACAGTCCTTAAAAAAGCATCCGAACAAACAGGCCTTAAAAAGGGTTGCAGGTGGCAGACGGAGGGAAGGGGCGGTGCAGGTGGTGACCAGAGCCTGTCTGGAGAAGACGATCTGGACGCCACCACGAGAAGAGAGAGAGAGGGGGCAGAGAATTTAGAGAGGGGGAGAACAGCAGAGGATATGAGAGAAATATATAGAGAGGGTGTAGAGAGAGCGTAGAGGGCCTTTTTTCACGCATCTGAGGATAGAGAGTGTGGGGGGTTTTAGGGACTTTATATATTTATCTAAGTGGTACTAATTTTTAATTAAGTTTTTTTAAAAGTTTTAATGGTTCTAAAAGTTAAAAATCTTCTTAAATTGTTACCGGCCTCCGATTGTTTTAAATTGTTGTTGTACCACAATGTAATTTTCTTACCCTTTGGTTAACTTAAACATACTTAACCAAGTGCATATCATAAGAAAACATCTTCTAAAGTAACATGTAATAACTTGAATCATGTACAAGCTAGTTTATTCCATAATGTGAATCCACACATGTTATAGGGTATGGTAAACTGTCAAAACTCGAACCCTGCAATTGTTATTTGATAATACGGGCAATAGCCCACTAGCCTATTCCTAATAGGTTTAATTAACACTACACTAAACTTAAATACTAGCTAATAATATTTTATTTAATGATTTTAATAGATGGGAGTTGTCCGTCAAAAGCATAATTGTTGTTCCCCATAAAAACAAACGTTGTTCCCCATAATTGTTCCTTTAATTTAAAAAAAATGTTCCCTTCCACCAAGATGCTCTGTAACACTATGTCACTATACCAAAACAAAAACATCAGACGATAAACATACATATACATACGGCAGCATGCATACATATACACGTGCGTTTGGATTCCGTTTTTCGCAATCAAATACGTCTTCTTGTTTTACTCTTCAAGCTCTATCTACCGCTGTAAGCCTTTTTCCTTCAATTTTATACTTTCATAAAATCACGTTTTTGGAGCTTTTATTCATAATCAGAGCATGCTACAATTTTAGTCGATCTACCGTGTTCGTTTTAATAGCATTTAGGGACTGTTTAAGGTCCTTTGGCTTGTTTTGATAAACAATACTCGTTTATTTAGGTAAGGGAGAAGAAATTAATTTCACTTCAAGACTGGCTTTTTGTGTGTTGAATGTTGTGTGCTAGTTTGTATTTAAAAAGGGTGCTTATTTTTGTAATTGATATACATGTGGCATGTGTTTGATGTCTTGTTTATGAACTGATTATTGTGCTTAACTAAGGAGTAAAGTGTAAATTAATTTAATTGAAATGAAATGTGGAGTTGAGTTGGATTCAGGTTGATTCTTGAATTGTGAGCTTCATTGTTGTACTGTACTACCTTGCTATACCATGTCTCACATAAAAACTGGTTTTTGCCCACACAAAGCAAGAGAATTAAGAAAACTCGGAAAAAAAACACAAAATAGCACTTATTTTCCAGTACAACATATGTCTTCTGCATAAGAAGACAAATAAAATTGAGAGAATATTAAGACAATAGGGAAAATGAGAGTAAGAATAGAGACTTACCATCATGACGGAGAGAGAGGGGCAAAAAACGAAAGAGATGAGGAACTGAATAAAAGAATCAGAGATGGAGACCCAAGAGTTTTCTTTTGAAGATACAAAGAGTTGATAGTAATGAGTATGAATTTCAGAATTAAGAGTAGGAAGTGGATGCTGTGTTTTTTTTACTTGTATTAACAAATATAAAATACAATATTATTATTTAATGATTCTATCTTTTGTTAATATGTAATTACTACGTTCAAATAATTAAATAGATGTGTACCGTACAACGAACATGGCAAACTAATCGACAAATCGCTTGATCATTTGTACCTGAAAACCCTAAAATTTAACTGAGATTATGGTGTCACCAATGTATTTAAGAACAGTTTCGCTCCTGACACGTTCTGAGTATCTATGGGTGTCTTTCCAGGATATAACGGTTCTAACAATACGGTCGGAAGGAGTGCAATTAAACAAGCCAAACGGACATTTGACGGTTCAGATTTTCTCAGAACTTTTGCACTCAGATACGTACATGGGCTGTTGACCTACACCAACAAATTTATGTAGTGACTATTACAACGGTAATAAGTTAAATAAATACTAACAATATTGAAATAATTGTTAGGTTTGTCACTCATACCATTTCATGATATTATAAGCTACACAATCAAACCCATCCCCAATATTTAAGTGTCTCATAATTTGAGATCAATTTAAATTCACACTAATTATGAATTTAAGTCATAATTCCAACAGTGGATATCTTGAAAGACACACCATTTATATATGCATTGAGGGTTAATGGGTTAACCCGTGGTTTACGAATCCGAACCCAACCCACAAAAGATATTATATGTGGTCCATCTTCGTTGGATTCTTTTGATGGCGTTGGTGACTTTTCATTCATTTATATCGTGTTTCTATAGACATGTTTATTTTTACGGAAACAAATAAAAACATAAAAGTCGTGTCGAAAGTTTTAATTATGTTTTAAAAGATTTTGTTTGTTTTATCATATTTAGATATCATTAACTACCATTAGGTCAATTTATATAATTTAATGTAAGAGCGGCAGACTTTGAATTATTATTTGATTCCATTGTCATCGATCAATGTGTTGCCCAATCTTGGCTATTTTATTTTTCCTTTTTAAGTTCTTTTCATTAAAATTCATAACCTGGGTTCTTCAAAATTCGGGACGTGACATCTACCGTACCCATCTTTTAAACAATGCAATGGAAGGGCAGACAACTTTATATAATTATATGTAAACATATGTGCATATGTGAAGTGTAAAGTGATAACTGATGCAGCACAATCACCATGATCATCATGGGACAACGTCAAGAGCTTCTTCCTCCTCATGAACACGTGGCTCTAATAGTGGGCATCACCGGAATGGTGGGAGTAACCTTAGCTGAAGCCCTGAAATCTCCAATGGCACCTGGCGGCCCGTGGCAAGTTTATGGGGCGTCGCGGCAGTCCCTGCCTTCGTGGTTCCCTTCCCCAGCCATTGATCACCATATTAGATTCGATGCAACAGATCAGAGGGACACTTTAGAAAAAATCAGCCAAGTCTCCCATATAATCACCCATCTATTCTGGTTGGCAATCAACGTCAGTAACACGGAAGAGGCGAACAAGGTAGTGAACACTGCCATGTTGACCAACGTGTTGGATGCATTGACAAGGCACCATAACTCGCCCCTCCTCCATGTTTGTGTCCAGACAGGGACAAAACATTACATGGGTCCTATTTTTGATCCACTCTTGGGGACTAAACTCATGTATATTCCTCCCACCCCCTTTGTAGAGGACTCACCTAGGCTTGAGTTTCCAAACTTCTACTATGCTTTGGAAGATCTAGTTGCTTCTTATTCGCCAGCTTTCACTTATTCCATTCACCGGTAAACTTTACAACAATTACATCTTGCTTCTCAACTTTGGATAAATATTCATGTTTTCACATTGCGTTTTCAATAGTTTTTCTTGCACGTCATAGAATTTACGGTTTTCTTGTTCTGATAGGTCATCGATCATTTTTGGAGCATCTTCACGGAGCACGTATAATGCATTGCTCAAATTATGTGTTTATGCCCTGATATGCAAACATGAAAATATGCCTTTCAGGTACATGAACAGACGAAAAGTTAGTTTATTTCTAACTATTTTAACTTGTATTATTAAATGGCATAGAAAAAGCACTTATAACCAATGTTTTAAATAACGTTATCGTTAACCTATTTTTTTTTCGAGAACTATGTTAAAAGCGTCAATAGCATAGCAACGAAACGTTTTGCGATGTATTTTTTTTACCTATATAATCGTATAGTTCATATGATTATTATGTTAACACAGTTAAAAATATAATCCTAAATTACAATATTATAACTCATAACAATATTATAACTCTTATTTATGTATACTTATGTAAATAAATAAGTTGTGACCCAAAACGACATATTTTATCTATTTTTTTTAATAAAAACAAATTAATAAAAAAATTAATTGATTTTTTTTAAAAAAAAACTCGCTTTTTATGCTTTTACTCACGCGCGATTTGCGCTATACCTCTAAAATAACGCTTTTGCTATTTGCACAACGTTGCGCGCTATTTAAAACAGTGCTTAGAACACTAAAACAACTAACCTGTGTGATTTAGGTATCCGGGGACAAGGTACACATGGGACCATTTTTGTGATTTGTCGGATACAAGAGTGCTAGCGGAGCAGCAAATATGGGCTGCGGTGGTAGCAGGAGAAAAGGCAAAAAAACAAGCTTTTAATTGCACAAATGGCGATGTTTTTACTTGGAAAAGGCTGTGGGGGGAACTTTGTGATATATTTCATCTTAAATTTGTGCCATTTGATGACAATGCGCAAGAGTTTGACTGGGCAGAAGAGATGAAGGACAAGGAAAAGCAGTGGAACTTTATTGTAGAGAAACATGGGTTGTACAAAACCAAGTGGGATGAGTTCGCTAATTTTAAAAGCTTGCAGGTTGTCTTAAGTTTCAAATTTCAACATGTTTGCAGCATGAACAAGAGCAAAGATCATGGTTTCTTAGGTTATGCCAATACACTAAATAGTCTACGGTTTTGGGTGGAGCGACTAAGGTTTATGAAGATTATTCCATGAAGATTGATGGAACATTGGCTGATCATGTTTTGATACTTAACACACCGTTGTTCCAATTTCTTTTCATTTTATTCTCACTTCTTGAAGCATTGTGGTTTGATGGTTTCCTTCATTTTAAATACACAGTTTTCTCACTTTTTATTTGTTTTCTTTTACATTGCTTTTCTTATGTATCAAAATACAAAAAATTATTTGTTCAAGAAATCAATTTATTTTTCCGATTCATTTTTCGGGTTCCAAACCACACCTTAAGCTAGACTAGACTACTCACAGAATATCCATTTTTCTGATGGCTATCACTACTCAGAATATACATCTCTAATTCTTTTTGTATACATTCCTCTCATCACAATTCTCAAAAAAAAAATTGATCACAACAGAAAAATTCAAAAAGGTTGAAGAATTCTCATAAAAAGCAGTAGGAGGTGCGTAACGATAATTACTTGATCGGGTAGCTAATTAAGCTAAATTCTCGTTTTGGTTACAACGTCTACATATCCAAATATGAAGAAGGAACGTAAAATGAGTGTTAACCTGAAGCTGAAAAGGCTAAATTATAATTCAACTAACTCACTCAAAAAGTTTCTACCACTTACAAATAAAGAAACGTATTTGCTTTATCATGCGGGCAAACAAACAAGTATGTCAAAACAAAATACAAAAGTAGGGTAAAGTTTTCACGGTCTACAAGTTTTAACAAAAAAAACTTCTTTTTGCTGTTTGATAGTAATGCAACTCTTGTAACTATGTCTCGTAAGTGTTTTACTTTCTAAATTGGGCACTAGTCAAATCAGTAATAGTATAGAAGTTTACGACACAGTCCATCTAAAACATGTCAATGTGCAAACTCTCAGGGTGGTAATTATTTCTTCTAGTTTTAATATGAAGATTTACGATAATACCATTTTCAAAACAGTGCATAGATATTACATTATTTAAGAGTCTTTAAAGTCTAGAAAACGGAACTTACTGTTACATAGTTCGTCTACAAAAGAAAATTTGCTATGTATGTAAAGGGACTTGCCAAACCTAAAAAATTAATATGGTGTAGATTAATAATGTGGAGACTAAAAATTAATATATTAATAATGTGGAGACTAAAAATTAATATATTAATAATGTGGAGACTAACACCACGCAAGACAGTACACAATTTCGGATTTCCAGAAAATTTAACAAAAAGCTGAGAGAACCTTCTTAATTGTATTGATGTCAGATAGAGTTACAGTTACAAGACCAAATCCGAAAGGAAATCTTTCAAAAATATATCCAGAGTCAAGGGAAGTATTGTGCACAACAAATCGGAAAGTAATAACCCGTCAAGATGAGAGAACCCAAATTTTGAGCACCAAAAGTCGAACATGAAAAACCAACAAAAATACTCCTAAAACGCAAAAAAAGAGACGAAAGCGCAAGAGCAACAACAAAAATCCGCCATACAATATGAACTAACAAGAAATCACCATCACCATGCTCTGGAAACTTCCAATATTTGAAGAATCAATCAGCTGATATGCAAACACCCCATTTACAGAAGCATTACCTAAGATGCAACTGATGAAACTCGGAAGAACCTAGCGAGAACATTGACAAAAACCTTATAATTGCATATAACTCTGCTATGGGAGATATATACCATGTACGGAATGTCCATCTCGCCGAAACCTGTTGCAACGGAAAAATAGAGCAACAAACAGCGTAAAGATGGCCTATGTGGCAATCTACTTTCAGGATGGCGCAACAGCATAAATAAATCAGCAGAAATGAAAAGAAGGAACGCGATTAATATTGTTCTGTAAATTTTGTTTTGGAGACACTACAAACCATCTCTGCTTGTTGCTTTCGGAAAAAATTAATGTGAAGAACAACAATAGTTACTTCCCATGGTACAGATATTCTTTTCCAATGAAAGTCAAAATGAGCAATACAGTTGTTTCTTCAAATGACGTGTACATCCACCATATGTAAATCAGTCCAAAACAAGAATCAAGACTGAAAATATCGATGCTTTTGTAAACTGCTTGTATGATGCTGGGGGGTGTGGGTGTGGGTGTTCGGTGTATGTGTGAACGTGTGCGCGTGTCAAATCAGTACTTTCTTTAAGTCAGTCTCCGGTAAGAGGAGCATTTTTGCATCTTGGAACTCATTCAATACAACGAAAGAAGAAATAAAACTAAAATGAATGAACATAATGAAAATATAACCAGCCAAGGATACATAGAAGGATACGTTGGTTGATTAACTTCTGAAGCCGAATGACTTTCTACTGCACATTTCCGTAAGCACAAAGTCAAAAACAACAGTTTGTATTTTCTCCTAATTAATTTTATAAAAATAACATATATGAAAAAATAAAAACTCTTACCGCAAATGAAGATAATCCAAAGGATTTCTTTTCCATGCTCTGAAAGTTTTCTCTTGCTAACTTAAGCCGAAGAAATTATTCCGCATGCATGTCCCGCGATTCGTAAGGATTGTATCTATCTTCTATTATACAAGATGTAACAGAGTCTGCTCTATGATTCCTTTTCGAATGTTTTCTTCTTCGATCTTTCCCCTCAGAATCCCGATTACCTCTCTCTCTTCGATAATTAGACCGATCATATGACAAATCCTCACCACAATCCGAGACACGAGAATATTTCGTCTTGGAGTACTCCGTGTCATCCCGATATCCACCACTATGACTTCTTTCTTTCTCTCCGCTACGGGAATAATACTCTCTACTGTGTTTGTCTCTCTCTGCGGTTCTTCGATCATCGCAAGGCTCATAGTTGCAACTAGAATCCCGTGAACGTTGTTTAGGTTTATCCTCAAACCTCGTATATCTTTTGTCGTTATGAGATCGGAGCTCTTCTTTATGGCCATTAAAATAATCACTGGTAGCTGTAGATGAGTTGCTAATTTTTCTCTTGAACTCATTAGAATCTGTAGAGTTGACAGTTGATGGAGGTGGTTCAGAAAATAATTTCCCAGAGTCCTCTGGAAGCTTTTCAAAACAACCAATACCACCCGCTTGTTTGATGCTATCCATACAATCATCAATAATATCTCTCATCACCTTTCACAGAAAAAAGGAAATTAATAAAAAAGTAAGACGGACCAGTGAACAGTAGCAAAATCACAACTATAGATCAATCTGATAGTGCTTTTATTTCCACGATGACGATTTCAGATAGATGCACTATATCAATCATTGGTCAGCAAAGGTAAGGGAATCAATTGTTCATAACGGTAGATAAAGACATGTATAGTTCTGTGAGTGTAACTCTTTAATGTATTAGAAAATTAAAGATATCCTGGATTGCAAGATTCAACAAAGAGATGAACAATATATAAACTTCAGTGTTTCCAGTGTGTGGAAATCCTACAGAACGTTAATTTGATAGATCATGTACCGAATAATCAATTACACCTTTCTTACAAAAAAACTGCATTGAAGAAATCCATATACCATAAAGCTTTAAGAAAAGTGACTGCTATGTGTCTGTGCCCTATAATAACAAATGCCTAATCAAATGTTTCATGTAGGATAAGTGAATAACAAGTATTGGATAGTAACATTCAATAATGTAGGTCCGTCAATTACATAACATAGTTTGATATTGCTAAGTTTAAAAAAGCAAAATTCTTCAAATATATGGAAAGAACATTCGACAAAAGCAGTAGCCTTGTTTTACCTCTGTTGCATTACGCTTCAACTTCTTGCCACGATACGACATCCTACGGCGTTTGTAATCCCTTTGTTCAGCTAGGAGTTCCTCCCTTGTCTTTGTGGTATTTCCTTCCTATTTTAACAACACAATTTTTCAGATTAATGGAGAGAGTAATATATAGTCTTCACAGCAATTATTCATAAGATGAATTAGACAGCAACAGAAGTAACAATGAAATAACAAGATATAAGGTTTACACCACAAAGACTTTTACACACAATAACTAGCTGTAATGGCAATGCCGAACCATGAATCAGAAGCGGCTTTGAGGCCATATTTGCAAGGCAATGGCTTTGAGCCTCTCCATCAAGTAAGGCCTCTACATTGTAGAAAACTTGTAGACTTTTTTTTTTAATATAGTTTACTGAAATAGTACAGCTCTTGTTAAGACCATATTACTAGTGCTACAACCAATTACCTACAAATATTATGTTTGCTGCCAAAATATAGTGAAAATTACAAATTTTTAATATTATCTATTTTAATTTAGTATAGATATACTAAATTAATTTCAATATTAGGATTTGTGATTATCTGATTTTTTGCAATTATTTGTTCATTATGCTTACAATTTATTTCGAACACCAACCTACACTTTCAACAAAATGTTCACCGAGTAATTTTATTGGCCTTTTAAATTCTTACAATATTTTTCTCAAGTGAAGCAGTATCACTTTGGGTAATACAACATAGATAACAGGCCTTAACTTTCTAGTAACTCTATTTGGTAATGTGCTTCAAAAGATATACAAACATTCTATATTGCAGTTGGCAAATAAAAAATTTATCAGGCCACAATCTTTTAGTTCGATTTGGGGCCCAAAGAAAATGGAGACAGCACTGCATGAATATATAAGAAACTTCCAATATTTGCCAGGCAAATTAAAGCAGATTTTCAAGCATAAAGTCAATACTATATAATAGTTTCTTAATCGATTTTTTTTTTTTTTTGCTTCAATGCTAGCTAACATGCTATAAGATGGAGAAACCTATCCCCTTGGCGGTTTACACCAGATGTTTCTTTCCTACTGCTATTAAAAACTCGCCCAATGAAGTTGAAGCACTGTTAAGATCTGGTTTGTTAGGGGAGGCAGAGCAGATTAACCCCAACAATAATTTAGATGTATTTCGATATACCTGATCCTTAGGTCGATGCCAAGTGATACCATCATATTCAAGTAAAGGTCGATAATCAGAACGTCTTTTTCGCTCTTCATCAGCTCTCTTTGTGATATACTCATGCTCAGCTACCCTATGGGGCGAGAATTAGATTTAATGATTAATAGCAAAGGAAGCAAGAGCGACTAAGAAAAACAAAAAAGATATAAAATAATATATAGCTTAAGGAAAGCCCAAAATGCACAACATTAGGCCCCATAACTTCATGTAGCATATCAAGGTCAGCACCTACAAACAGATTTTATCATAATATGGCTCTATAATTAGGGCTTAACAACATTATCCCAATGAATCCTTTTGCAAGCAGCTGCTATTTTATTATAAAATTTCCACAAAACAAGGCATTCAAGTTCGTGCTTCACCACCAGAATAGGGTCGTTTATGCTTGCAATTTTGTGTTAAGTCCTCACCAGTGTAGTATAAAGTTACCCACATGAACATTAAAGTGGCTGTTTTTTTCTTTTGCTGAAAACCCCTCCAATCCTTAACTAACAAAATAAGAAGGTGAAAAGAAATATGGACATGAAGTTAATTTTCTTCTCAAGACTGGCAAAACATTGTAGCTCCACCTAAGTTTGATTCACCGCTTTCCAGAAGCTTACGATGAAACAAAAAGGGCCCAAAATAGGCCATTTCAAACAATAAACCCCTTAGTGTGCAACTTGACTTGAGTTTGGATTCCAGAGATAAAAAGGTACAACAAGCATAGCTAGCCAGTACAAACTGCATTTTATATAATAACGAAAAATGAACCTCCTATTATAAAAACTTCACAACTTGCATCCCTAACAATGAAATTGCTTTGAAACGGGAGAACATCATATCAATCATCAATACAAAATAACCACAAGATAATTTTGCCAAAGAAAAAAGTTTCTGCGCACGGTATAAACATAGATATTTAGCGTTCCACAGAGATTTAAAGGGAACTGTAATGTAAGGGAACCCTATGGGAAAACTAAACAAAAACATAGCGAAATGAACATACCTTTGGTATTTAGGAACTGGTTTTGTATCTGATAACACCTTAAGTTTTTCTTCAAGCAAGGCCCACTCATGCAAAGCAGCAATGGCTGCAGCTACTTGGGAAACAAAAATATTTTTCCCATTAACAGATTTGTCCATTATACTATCTTCTTCCTCGTTAACAGACTCACCCTCCGTGTTATTCATGTTAGTTGACGCATCAACTCTTCCCCCCATAAACAATGACTTATTCTTTGAAGTAATTAATATCCAGTGCTTAAGCATGTTTATAGCAAAACGCTTCCCATCCCCCTCGTTATAAAGTACTGATAACTGGACTGACAACCACCTTATTGCATTTGCCAAAATGGGACAATTAAAGTTCATTGCAACCGGGTGCTTCACTGTGTCCTTGATAAGCATTAACTCTGCCCAATTAACAGCTTCTCTAGCAATTGCTTTCAGACAGAGCTGAAAAAGTAATATAATGTGGTCCCTCAAATGCACATCAATCACAACACCATAGTAAGGCGAATTGGCAATGACCCATTCAAGAAATTCAGCTTTATCAATGTTAAGAGAACAAATAATAGCTCGGAGTACACCGTACGAATAGCAAGCAGGATAATCTGTCCACCTTTCAACCTCAGTTTTAATAAACCACAATTCAGAAGGAAGAAACCTAAAATTGTTCTTCAGAGCAAAATTCCCAATATCAACAACTTTATCATTATTGTCACCCGAAAAATTGGCACACTCTATAGATAAAAAACCTGCAAGAAGGAAGTAAAATATCAATTTCTTTAATTTTCAGAGAAAAAATAATAATTATGCAACCTAAATATGGTCAACGCGCAGTATCCAACTTGAAGTATATTAACTATTAAGCAAGATGTATGTTTGTAGCTGAACTGCTAAACTTGAGTAGAGTTTTAACTTCTGTAAGTGTTCTGAAAATAATTTCAAAACGTTCAGTACTTAACAATGCAAATGCACTATAGTTTCCATTCATGCAACCAAAAGAAGTCATATATGCATCTTCTTAGAAGCATTTTCCAAGGTCGGAAATATATCGTCTAAATCCTCCTCAGAAAGCAAAGAACAGACAGCCACTTAACACCCATCTCATTCTTTACGTTGACCTCAGTTGAAGCCTGTATCAACACAACTAATATTTCCTATTAAATAAGAGAACCAGATCTTGGCTACAGGTAATACATAAATATATGTGTATGTTAAATTTATTTGTGCTAAAAACAAATATACACAAGATGATAAATTAGTTATAACTACACATGCAAATATATAAATAAGACATAGTGGATGCTAACAAATTCGAGAATAAAATTTTTACTAAGTTGGGGAGAAGTTTTGTATGTCCAGGATGTAGGATACTTCTAAAACTAAGGTTTTGTATCTTCAACTCTCTTCACTAGACATTGTTTTGAGGTAAGGGTTTTATTCATAATTGTAATGGTGGGATCAATGTAGAAAACACATGCTTATATTTTGTCGATTTGGGATGTTGAAAATTTGATGTAATGTTTGATAAATTTATAAAATAATACTAATGCAAACATTACAAAGTACCAGAGTGACTGTAAAGGTTGAAGGATAACAAAATTACATAGTACTGTTTACCATACACATTCAAATTACTCATGGGTAGATTGAATTAGAGACTAAAAAAGTGAATCTACATTAGGTTTACAATGACAACACTTCTCTAGAATAGTTAACTGCTCATCTTTCGGCAAAACTTATTATGTACTGCTTAATTAACTAAAGGTTTAAGCTAAATGTACATGTATATATACATATACATTTTCCTCCCATAGGTCTTCCTCCTCTATCACAAATTGCAGCCTTATTTAGGTAGCATTAATTTTGAAACATTACCTAAATTAGTCAATAAATTAGTAAGATGCTCAATTGGTGTATGAATATGCAAAATGAACTAACCCTTCACAAATTCTTCCTCGGTGACGTGTTTTTTTATCTTTTACTTTTTAAGAAGATAGGAATGTTTCAGAAAATTGGACAACGTTCCTAATTTACACCCTTAAATTTATTTTAGTCAAGTTGTAGTAACTATAAAATACAAACTGTTGTCTTTGACTTTGCGCTTACGGATATGTGCAGTAGAAAGTCATTCGGCTTCAGCAGTTAATCAACCTACGTATCCTTATATATATATATATATAGAGAAAGAGAGAGAGAAGGGGTGGGGGGATGCTTACGTGGCGAGCGGTCCAAAACAACAGCTCCAGGACACTCCTTATAAAAAAATCCCTCCTCACAATCCAAAAACTCATCCACCGAAAAACAAACCTCATCATCATCAGCCTTAAAAAAAATCTATTCGAAGATAACTTCAATGTGTGTGGGGTGTTGAAGGTGGTTATAATATCGGGATGATGAAAGAGGACTAGGTGGTGGTTTTGTTTAAGGAATAATTAGAAAAAATAAGCTTAAGAAATAATTATTTTAATTAGAAACTAAGCTTAAGGAATAATAATTTTAATTAGAAACTAAGCTGAAGGAATAATAATTTTAATTAGAAACTAAGCTGAAGGAATAATTATTTTAATTAGAAACTGAGCTTAAGGAAAATTTATTTTAATCCCATTATCCCCCTCTCTCCTCACCGCGGTTTATCTAAACGATAGCAAGGTTTCAAATGGCGCTAGGCGGTGAGGTGGGGCCTAGGCGGCAAGACCTTATTTTCACATTTTTATTGATTTTCTTAGACCTTTGTACAATAGACCTATTGTAAGTAAGATTATCAAGCTAAATTAAACATTTCAAGCCTATTTGCCTATAGTTATACTATTACAACCCAATAATTGTACAATAACGTCATCGAGTCAAGGTTTCATGATGGAAAGACAAATTTGAAGTGTAAATCTTGATTGATCACCATGTATTTTTGAGTAATCTTTTATGAGTTTTCTAATAACAAAATTTCACCTATTTTGACCGAGTTGACCCAGATCAACCCGAATTCGACTCATATAAAGGAAAAATTCACCTGGTTTTTTTATTAATAAAATTTCACTGAGGCGCTAGGCGGCAGACCAAGGCCTAGCGCCTAGGCAGAGCAAGGTGGGGAGTTTTGAAACAGTGAATGATAGTAGGTTCTCCAGCGAGTTCCGTCGGAGCTATTTTACTACACTAGGAAATCTCCTCGATTTGGCGAGAAATTACTGCAAATTACTGGTCCCGTTCTTAAATACATAGGTATATATACATGCACACATATAGAGAGAGAGAGACAGTCGGGACCTATTTCCGCCTAAAAGCAACGAAGCGGCTTTTGAGAACACACTATTAGTATCAACAGAGCACCGAATACTCACTCATAAATACATACATACATACATGTAATATATATCATACTGTTATAATGAGTCAACCGAAGAATTAGGTGAGGTGCCAAATTAGCCACTATTTTTTCAAAAACACTGTACACCCTCACTCTATTTTCTTAATTACCAATTTACCCTTATTTAATCAAAAATTCATCCTCACTCTAATTTTCCTAATAACCAATTTACCCTAATCTAATAAACAATTCATCCTTACTCTAATTTTCTTAACTACCGATTTACCCTAATTCAATTAAAAACTAATCCCCGCTCTAATTTTTTTAATTACCGATGTAATCTAATTTAACTAACAATTCATGCTCGCTCTATTTTCGTAATTACCGAATTACCACAATCTAATTAACAATTAATCCTTACTCCAATTTTCTAATTACCAATGTACCCCAATTTAATCAACAATTCATTCTCACTCTATATGTTCCTAATTACCAGCGAGCATGAGCAAGTTGCTGCTGACGCCATCTCCTCTGATTGCTGGTTTCGGTGATGACATGGCACTTCAGAACCCTCAAAAAAATTTGAAAGGGAGGAGAGAGCCAGGGGTTTGAGTTCATCATCAAAACAATAGAAGCAAAAAGAGAAATAAAAGTGGTTCCAAAGTCATAATACAAAAATTTAGGTTCAAACAGAGTACATCAAAATGCTGTATAAAACTTCGCACGAGGTATATTTTTACACTACAGTTCACGGGCTATGATCCAGTTGATATATGGGTCCCTTTGGCAACAGATTTTTTTAGTTAATTTTTGGATTTTTGATTTTAAAATTTGTGGGTGTTTGGACAGTCATATTATTTATTTTCTAAAAAACTGATTTTGGACCCAAAAAATCTATTACCAAACATAGTCATAGTTTTCTACTGGTGCGCGGGAAAAAATACGTTTAGTGTGACTATCAATTTTAACAAATGAGGTATTAAACTATGAAATTTCGTCCGATTAATGAAGTAGCAGCATAAATCAACGAAATTGCAGTCACTATATCTCACATTTGGGAATCTATCTTTGATAAATGCTAGTAGAATTAAACTCACCATGTGATAGGGAAGAAAATATGAGTGCAATTTCATCATTTTGTTGAACGGTAGGTCCTCAATTGTGACAAATTTCGTAGTTTGGTACCGTAATCATTAAACACTGATAGTATTGTAGAGTACACTAAGAGTGTGTTTGGAACCCGGAAATGTGGCGGGAAAAGAAAGGCAGAAATAAAAATTAACATGAAATCATTTTCCACTCATGTGTTTGGAAGATTGGTAAAAGAAAAGAAAAGAAAATGAAAATAAAAGAAAGGGGAGAGAGAGCTAGATTTCCCTCATTTTACATACAAAACTTTCCTATGCTTTCTTTCATTTTCTTTTCCATTGGGTTTCTTACGTAACCAAACACAAAAAATTATTTTCTTAGGAAATTATTTTTTCCCTAAATGCACGTGAAAGTGTTTGTAAAAATGTTTGAATGGGTTATCTCATCATAACCTTTTATTCATTTAGGTAGGCCCACCCACCGCCCATGTCCGATAGAGAGAGAACGGGTGATTAGATGCTTACATGGCAGTGTGAATGTACGTGGCGGGCAATCAAAACCACCGGACTCAACAACTCCGGGACAATCCCGGTAGAAAAATCCCTCAGTCCCAAAATCCAAAAACTCATCCAACGAAAAACAAGCATCATCATCATCGGGCTTAAACAAATTCTTATTAGGTGAAAGTTTCAATGTATTCGGGTATGGAAGATGATATTGGGATGATATTAATTTGGATGATGGTGTAAGAGTATGGGGTTTGGAGGGGAGGAAAGAGAGAGTGGTTTGGTAACAGGTTAGGAGGTGTTTTAGAGATAAGAGGGTGGTTGGGAGATCTGACGGTGGTGGTGAAGGAAGGTGAGATTGATGGTTGAGATTAGGGTTTTTAGGTGGTGGAGGGTGATACATGATGGGTGGAGAGGGAAGATGGATCTGCACTCTATCAAATGCACTGCCACTTGCTTTATAAATTATCCTTTTTTACTATCATATTAGGAGGGCTTGTAAGCTAACCTCTATTTATATATATATATATATATATATATATATATATATATATATATATATAAAGAGTGTCAGAAATCTGTCTTAATGTATCTATCTACGATCATAAATAAACACTTCGTCTGTTGTTTATCATAACTCTCTCTATATCTATATATATCTCTATATATATTTATAACGAGCTAATATGTCACACAACACGTTATCGGCACTTTGCTCGCGGAGAATAGCATATACGCTCGCGGATATTGGAGATTTTTGGTAAACGCACGGATATTGGGTATTTATAAACGTTGAGGTTTATCCAGGTTTTTAGGGTTTTACTATATCGACATTCACCAACATACCGTGTGTAAAGTACCGAATTCAAAACTTAATTTATTCCATATATGTGATCGCATGTATTATTTTATGGATAACTAAAATACGATAAATATCATGTAGTATATAATCCATGTGTATTACATTTTGTTACTTGTATGGATAACTATATATGATCGTAACAAAATAACCCAAATTGTATGTATTTGTTGAAGAAAAAAAAAATATGCGTGATAGATTTTTTTTACTATATAACATGTATTAATCTGTGCGATTAAATCTGTAAAAAAAACTGAAAACAGTAGGACTGTTTTGTAATTCGGTGAAACTATTGATTGTACATGTTAATTACTAAAGGACTAAACTGAAACTTGTCTGAAATTATGGACTGAAGCTGTAATAATGCTGTAAATAGATATATAGTTTGTTGAAATTACACGGATAGTCCCCGTAGTATATTACATGTATAAAAGCAGTATATATGTGTTATAAAAGTCAATATCCGGTCTAAATATTCACCCACATGCATATATATATTTATTAAAAAGGCAAGTGAATAAAAATTGCAGGTTAATTGAATAAATTGATATGTTTCCATGTATATTTAACCACTTTGCATGTTAAAAATTACCATATATAGAATTAATTGGTAATTAAAAATATATTGCTTGCTTGCATGTTAAAACTAACATGTATAGAATTACTTATATGGCAATAAACCGTATATAATTGATTGATATCTTGTTAGTATAATCAACATATCTTTTGATATTGTCATAGATATAAATATATCATATGGCAGTTAATTGTTTGATTTGATCTAATTGATTTGATTTAATTTGGTATGATATAATTTGTGTGATTGATAATCCTAAATTGATTTAGTTTATCACCAAATCTAGTGCATTATTAGATATATATCATGAATATATTTTATACTGCCTTGTATATATATATATATGTGGTTATCTATAATAGATATACCTATTATTTATTGCCATGAATGGTAGAAATGCGAAATCATATATATTCACATTTAAGTTGGAAAAATTATGAATCTTCCCTAAATAGGCTCACCTATTTGGATACGATGGCATTCGTGCCCTCCACCCTCACCGTCTTTCCTGGTCGTTTTGAAAGTAGAGCTACCGAAAGGGGTTGACTAAATAATAATTTCCCCGAGTGTGTTTATATAGTGATGTATGTTTTGCCGAATTGGTGTCTCTGTATCGACTCGTCGTTCGATCAATGAGAACCGATTCACATGAGAAGCAAAACTAATGTTTTCGAACTTGTCGTTTCGAAAAAACGTTTATGCTTGTGCAAACCATAAACATATAAACCAGTCGTTTTATATGATAAATAATTCAGAACTCCCAACACATGTTGGATGCCATCTATGATGAGAAAAATCGTAAAGCGTACTTGCGAAATGACTGTTTAAACGTTGATTTTAATCCGTCACCACATGTTACTCACCCTGATGTGTGAAAATGTGATGCCAAATTTTTTTTTGGATGCCATCTTTGATGAGTAAAACACGAGTTTGTTGTTACCCTCAGGATGAATGCTAAGGCGTTGATTTTATTCCGCCGCCACATTTGAGACGTGATGACGTCTATGGTGAACAAATGTCTGAAATTGACATATTGAAGCAATCCTTCACCAAAATACTAACTTGGAAATTGTATTCCATAAGCAGTATCGTGAATTTATATTCACTATGTTCCTTTATCGCCCATCTGTTATTGGATAAGAAAATTACCATGGTGAGTAGTTTTAATCCTATTGGGTCAATGGCGAATTGTTTGCCTGATATTAATGCTCTTCGTGTATTTTTTTTTCCACGAATCGAGAACCGAGACAAGTGTTATTTGTCTCGAACTGTCGCTATCCCGATGAATCGCCTAGCCAAGCGAGATTTTAGACAATCGTCAAAATCAAAAACCTGTGGCTCCAAGACAGTAACTGAAAGGAATAATATAGTCCGTTGTCACAAAGCAATAAATAATGCTCAAGGAGCCAACTCTATGCTATAAAGACAAAGGTCATGCACGGTTACTCCTTAAATAGTTCAAAACTATTATAAAGGTGAAAAAAACGATGCTAATGTGGTTAAAGCTAATTGAAAGGAAACTCTTGAGACCCCCGATTTTGTGGCTCAAATGAGTTTGATACCTTTCTTTATTGATTTTGATAAAATATTGAGCCATTTTTTCGCTCATCTGGATTATGTTTTTCCATTTGGATTATGCTTTTTCCATTCGGACATACTTTTGGAATATGGTTTGCCTGTTTACGAAATTTCTCGAAATAATTTAAAGTGTTTTGAGCAAATTCCTTTGACAAATGTGACCAAAGTTTAAATTATGAAATTTTAGGCAATACTTGTGGGGTAGTTGATTTTTTTTGGAAATAGTGGGTAACAGTATACCACATAATTTCACCAACTATTTGCCTAAAAGAGTCCTTTGTGACAATGATTCTGGACCTGTCGTTCCAAATCAAAATCTTTGGTAAAACCAAATTGATTTGTCAAATATGAGGTCTTATACTCATGTAGGTCATGTCGTACCTTGTTGAGTTATTAAATATTCGAGAAAACCACTGTTATCTGGTAATAGCTCATGAAAGAATTGAAATTTCTTTACATAGCCTCCATTCAATACGACCAAAATCGTATTGTAGAGGAGTTGAAATGTCTTTCAAGTGGTTGCTACCACATTCTTTAAAGCATTTAAAGTTATTTTATCATTTCGCCTGTCGTCGAAATGATAAATGATTTAGATGCTAAGACATGATTGTTTGTACTATCATTCGCCTGTCGTCGATTGATAAGAGCATTTTCATATTGTGGCATTGACCGGATGAGATATTTCCGGGTCAAAAGAAGATGCTTGATTTATAATCGCATCGCATTTGGATTCTCTCTGAGAATATATTTCGTGATTAATCCGAAATTCATGTCACTAATGGTCACTTTGAAGGACTAGTATGTGTAAAAATCACGAAATGAACTCATAGAATTCTTGTAAAGAATTGAAGGAGTTATTGTGGACTTATCCAACCATAAGACGGACCATAAATATAAATGGTTATGGCTGATGCATCGACAATATGGTCACATTTTAATGTTGTCCACATAAATGCAGCACTTTCCAAACTTTTAACCCTATCATTAAGTTGATGGCTCATGATACGGATTATCCTGAAAAGTCTAGTCGACTTGATAATCCCGAAGAGTAAAAATCGAAATTTCGATTTGAATTACTTGAGTTTGGAAATTGAAATTGAACATCCTGTCGATTATGTTCAGACCCAAATGGACTCACGGAAAGTTTGATGATGCGACTGCAAATGTTTGCACGCATTTCTTGGTCTTGCGCACCAAGATTTATATTTCCGTGTGCGGTTATGCTATTTTGCTGTATTGGTCCGTCATGAAGTCCATAGACACTCAAACACCATATGCGTACCAGTTGCTTACTAGTTAGGAGCCAGAAGTCTCATATTAACGCATGTTTAGAGTGATTAATTAATATTTTGATTGAGCCGCTATAGCGTTCAAAATATGGACCTCTGAAGGGGACATAAGTCGATTATCAATCCCCTGCCTATCATTTGATAGAGTAACATTGACAAGCGATCTCTTTACCGCATGATATGCGAAAGTAACATCGCTAAGACTGTTCTCCCCGTCGTTAGGGGGAGATTTGCATGTTACCGTTGATAAGAAATGATGTGAAGTAACGTGGCATAACCCACTCAGTCTTAGCTTGATCCCCAAAACCTCACTTAGTGATAAGTAAGTGCATAGACTCCCTCAAGTCTAACTAAATGTCAAACGCATTTAATGACTTTATGAGATGTCACGAGATCATTTATACCTGCTGCAAAATGCTTGCAAGGATAGACGTCCCTGTCGGACGCCGTGTTCCTGTCGTAACACGTTGCTTTGGCCGAACCCGCCAAGCAAAGGACGTTGTCGTCGGCCGTCAGTCTGTCATCCTTCCCAAGATATAAGGAAGTTGACCGGTTCTTAATTCGTTCAGCCCCAGAGGTGGTGAACTGAAACTCGTTTGTCGCACGAGATTATAAAGGATAAAGGAGATGTGTGATTTCCTCCTCATCCTAAGAATCTCGAAATATCTGTCGATCATGATATCTTAGACGATATTGAAGTGAAACGAGACTGTCATTGATTACTTGCTCATATATTCGGTGACGACTGATAATATGAGCAAATTATGACAAAGAACCATGTACCGTTGCCTGAAGTTAACAGAGAATAGACTGGACTAATGGAAACTTGTAATCCAAGTAGACTCCTTAGCGAAAGTGTGTTCGAACCTGTAGCTCCAACACCACCAATGTTAAACGAGTTCGTTTATTTGGTTATTCGTAAGGAAGAGTGATGAGAATAATGAGATTCTAGAATGCTCACCTAGTAGCGCAAGGCTTCTCTCACACCTTGAAATTGATTACGAGATGATTGATTTCTTCGTAATGGACATTATAACAGTCCCCTACTTTACCAGTTTAGTAGTTTCCGAAAAACTGAGTATGCAGCCATGAATGTGGTCACGGTTTTATCTCTATGGGGATTTAGACAAAGAGATATAAATAAAGGTCCCTGTGTGACTTCATGTCCTTGAATCAAGTAGTTCCTGACCATGGAACACGATCTCAATTGACTGAGACGTTCACTATATGGATTAATATAATCCGAGCGGATGTGTTATACCGCCTAAGTGAGTACTTGATCAGCTTGGGATACTTGAACAAGTATTATGCCGTTGCGTGTTTTATTGTGCGATCCACTTTTGGATTTGCCTTCGAGATGAAGGATCTTGGGAAGAAACGGTAGTGACTCGGCCTGATAATCGAATCCCGTAAAGATTGAATCTAAGTCCATGATTCAGACTACACCCAGAAGGTGTTATGACGTTGTAGTCATCATGACGCTAAGTCGTCCGATTCTCCCATGATCGTTCGATCACTAGACATTGATATAGACTCAGTCCGTTCCTGATGTGACGATGAAGAGATATTGAACCGTCATGTTCATATCTAAGTACAATAAGCGCATCATTGTACTTGGTCTAATGTGCTAGGACGAACATCTCGTATGCTGTGAATGGTATAGCTCGACACAGCATCGCGCTAACACGCTGCCATCGAAATGACACTAAAGACACATTCCCTTACCTTATGGTAATTTTGGAAGTGGGCTAGTTTATCCCATTTGCGTCATCGAGTGTACCTACCCCCTTCGGTACTCGAATTAACGCAACCCTTTTTCGGTTATACTGATGTCGGTTACTTATCAGACCGGCATAAGGGATATTCCTAACATGGTATGTCTGTACCATTAGGAATAAGGCAATATCTTGGAGGTCTTGGAATGACTCCAAACAAATCACTCCGATCTACCCGTGCTCTATGAGACGACTACAGAGTGTATATGGCTTCGAGCTCGTATTAGCCATATTTGAATTACGTATGCTCTGTCTCACGATCCAGATAAAACACTTGTCATATAAGACAACTTGTTGTTATCGATTAAGAGAGACATGACTACATTATGCTATTTAGCATTTATCGTCAAAATAAATCTTCACATATGAAGTTTAAGAGCATCCTGTCGAATGCTCGTTTTATTCCACGTTATATTTTCTTGCATACAGTCGTGTGCAAGTAAATGAGGCATCCAGTCCAATGCTCGTTCTCTTTCTTGGAATATGAAATCTTTGCACTCAGTCGTGTGCAAGTGAGGGGGAGCATCCAGGTGAATACTTATTGCACTAATTACTACTTAGTCGAAATCCTCGCACTCTGACGTGTGCAAGTGAGGGGGAGCATCCAGTCGCATGCTCGTGTACTCTTTTTGTCCTTAGACCAAGGTTTTTTCCCACTGGGTTTTCCTTGTCAAGGTTTTTAGCGAGACACGTTCCCATTATATCTCACTTAAGATTTCCGAAATTAGGGGGAGTATCATGTTGTATACTTCTTACCACTGTGTACTCTTTTGTCCTTCGACTAGAGGTTTTTCCCACTAGGTTTACTCTAGGAAGATTATGATGAGGCACCTGTTTTGTGGTTGATCCCCTACTACTACCACTGTTGCACTCTTTTTCCTTCGATACGAGATTTTCCCATTGGGTTTGCTCTGCCAAGGTTTTGATGAGGCACACTGTTTTGTGGTTAGTTAATTACATAGAATTTCGGCCTATATCATTCGGCTACACAGTTTCTCCTAGGTACCGGTTTTGTCCCACACTGGGTTTTCCGTCCCTAAGGTTTTTATGTGTTTAGCACTACGAATGAACTCGACTCACATCGACAGCATGAAGACGAAGAAATCAAGACGTCCAAAGGGGGAGTGTTGTAGGATATTATTGGCTATCTTGGGTCTTACTCTATTGGTCCTATCTTGGGCTTTCGTAGCATATGTAACCCTACCCTCTATTATATAAAGAGGGTCCGGGTCTCTTGATGTATCTCTATATACAATCATATTAATGAATAAACACTTCGTCTGTTGTTTCTCATACCTCTATCTATATCTATACATATCTCTATATATATCTATAACGAGCTAATATGTCACACAACATTTATTTAATTGTAACACAATTATTATATTTAACTTTGTCTGCTTTCTCAATAGTTACAAATAGGTCCGGCTTCGGTTCGGTTTTTAGCAAAATCCAAACCGAAATCGAACATATTTTTCGGTTCGATTTTTTTCGGTTCGATTTTTTTCGGTTTTGGTCCTTTTTATTTTTTGGACCTGACCGGACCGGGTTTTTTGGGTCCACATTCGTTTTTTTTTTCGGTTTTTCGTTTTGGTTATTTTTCGGGTTTTTTCGGTCTTTTTCGGTTTCGGTCTTTTTCGGTTCGGTTTTATTGAAAACCGAAATCGACCCGAAAAATTTCGGTTTTTCGATTTCGGTCTTTTTCGGTTCTGTTATCGGTCCGGTTCGGTTTTTTCGGTTTTTCGCCAAGCTCTAGTTACAAACATCTCCTACAACATAAAAATGCGAAAATAAAATACTATATAAAAAAATTCGGTTTTTTCGGTTATCGGTTCGGTTCGGTTTTTTCGGTTTTTCGGTTTTTTCGGTTCGGTTTTTTTCGGTTTCGGTCTTTTTATTTTTTGGACCGAACCAGACCGGATTTTTCGGTCCAGTTTCGGTTTTTTTCGAGGTTTTTTCGGTTTTATTTTTGATTTTTCGGTCTTTTTCGGGTTTTTTCGGTCTTTTTCGGTTTCGGTCTTTTTCGGTTCGGTTTTACTGAAAACCGAAACCGACCCGAAATTTTTCCAGTTTTTCGTATTCGATCTTTTTCGGGGTTTTTCGGTTCGGTTATCGATTCAGTTCGGTTTTTCCGGTTTTTCGTCTATCCCTAATATTATCTTCGAACCTTCTTTTCAAATTTGTTTCGGTCCAAGTAAACAAGTGTAGGATAAATAAATGAATTTTTTTCTCTATTATTAGAGTGATTCTTTACTACAATTTTTTTTACATCACATGTTTTGAATTGAGATGAAATTAGTTTAGTAAATGAATTGGTCTTGAAGAAAAATGTTTGTAACTAGTGAGAAAGTATGGGGATGGTTAATATAATAATTATGTTAAAATTCAAAGTAAAATGATAATTGATTATGCACATACAAGTTATGTGTTATGGATAGAGTGCAGACGATCTTGATCCGGGAAGATATGTCAACTCTATTATTTTTCTTATTTAACTTTAAGTTTATTACACTTCCGAGGCGGGTTTTATCCACAAATTTCTTCTAATTTTGTTTAATTACCTTCTAATTTCGTATAATTACCGATTAATTTCTGTAATTCACAAGGTTTTTTTTGTTTAATTATGGGTTCAATAATTGATTTTGATTATACGTGTAATTACGTATTAATTATTTTACGATTTTTTTATTCGATAATTTAATATTTGATAATTTCCAAAAATAAAAAAAGTATATTTTCAGGACTTAAAAAGATAGATCATTGAATAACAAAGTCAACGGTTCAAACGAAAGTCAATTCAGAATCCAAACGAAGAAATAACGAGTGTTTCAAGAAAAACGGAATACTGGAATTTCATCAGATTTCGTGAACGATCGGTGACCATTCCCGACCGATCAGTTCAGCCGCAAAAAGTTACAGAAGTTTTGGCGACCGATTGGTGACCAATCCCGACCGATCGGTCCGGTCATAAAAAGTTACAGACTGTTTTGGTGACCGATCGCCTGGTATGGCGTTAGTAGAGTAGGCTTCCAATTGAACGTCATCTAAGTATTCTATGGGGATTTTTTGTGTGTTTAAGATGGACATGGATTAAGGCATTGTGATTGGTGTATTTTGAATATGAATTGGGGTCTTGAAAAATGGCTAAGGCTATGTGGGATAAGTTAGTAGTTATGTATGAAGGGACTAATCAAGTCAATAAGTGCAAACTCCAAATTTTAGTGCACGAGTACGAGCTTTTTAAGATGAGCGAGGGAGAAACTATTTCCGAAATGCTTGTTAGATTTACAACTATTACTAACGGACTAATATCTTTTGATAAGTCTTTGTCGTAAGGAAATGATCTCAAATATGATTCGTAGTTTACCGAAAGAATTGGAACCAAAGGTCACCGCAATTCAAGAGGCGCATGACATGAATACATACACTCTTGACATTTTGATGGGTTCACTTATTACTCAGAAAAATCACCCTAAATAATCACAAGCCAATCTTGAAAATGAAGTAGATAGCTTTCAAAGGAACAACTTGTGGGAAAGCAATTAGCTATCCAATGATGACAAAAATTCGATGCAAAATTTTCAGATCGTTAAGCAATTACTAAAACTTAAAGGCAAATGCAAACATAAAGGTAAATCGTCAAATACTTAAATATTTTCTAATGATTTTGTTTGCTATGCTTGTGGCAATGAATGACACATAGCGAGAGATTGCGTCAAGAATCGCAAGAGCAAAGGCAATAAGAAACTATTCGCTTCAAGCTTTAACAATAGCTCCGACCAAGATGAAGTCAATCATCTTGCTTGCTATATAGCAATGGAAGACAACCATGAACAAAACCTCTCATCATCAAGCAAAAGTGACAACGATGAGATAAAAGATTTATCTCATGATGAATTAATTCACATGTGTGGAATTTATTCCGAAAAACTTTCTAAACTTGTAGAGAAGGTTAAATCTCTTAAGATGATAAATTCTTCTCTCAATGAAGAAATAAGATCATTGAAAATAGATAAAATTGAAAATGAGTCTAGTCCCAAATTATCATTTTCATTTTATGACATTGATGATGAAAAGCAAGACTTGAAAGATGAGAACAATACTCTTATTCTCCAAAGCGAGTTTTTAAAACCGAGAATGACTATTTGAAAAAGAAAAACGATGAGCTTGTCATTACGGTCGAAAAACTCGAGTTAACAATCTCAAGGATTTCCAAAGGTAAAGCCGTGTTGGATGAAAATTTGAGTTGTCAAAAAGATATCAATGACAAAAGAGGTTTAGGTTTCAATTGCAACACTTTTGGCTCAAGCACAATCCGCTTTGTGAAATCTTCTAGCATGTCTACAACTTGTATTCCGCCTATACAAAATGTTGTTTGTACACAAGGGAGCATTTCAAGAGTTTTGCCAAACTCTTGAAATGAGAGAAGAGGTTTAAAATTTCAAAATAAAACCGTTCGTTAAACTTCTAAAAATTCCTTAAAAAGTCATATAATTCTTGTTATGTGAAAAAAGGTATGCATTGTGTGCATTGCAGTAGTAATAAATTTATTTCTTCTAGATGTCCTTATCATTTTCGTGTGACTAGAAACGATTTCAAATGCGTAGTAAAGACTCATTCCACTAACAACGTTGGACCCAAAAGAAATTTGGGACCAAAGGACAAAACACATGTTGTAGTTATCTCCATTCAAAATGAGAAAATCAATAATTGGTTGACAACACCGGTAAAATTCATGGAAGTCAAGAAAATCGACTCCATCATAGAGAATGGAGTAACATTGATAGACAAAAGCGGGAGGCATACCAACAAATGGTACCACATATTTGGACTTGAAAACACTCAATGCAAATGTCATTAGAGAACGGACTCGACATCAAATATTTGGTACATTCTACTCTATAATATTTACATATATGTGATTAGTTGGTTATATGCATCATGATAACATGTTTTATGTTTTGTTATTTCTTTGAAAACCCTCTACAAAACACCAAAAAAAAATTATTGCATTTTGATAATGGCAAATGGGGAGAAAAATGATATTTAGAGAAATATGATTTGTTAAAATGGAGGAGATATATTTTATACTTGTAAAATCATCATTATTTTGTCATAATCAAAATGGGGGAGATTGTTGAACCATGGGTTCAATAATTGATTTTGATTATGCGTGTGATTATGTATTAGTTATTTTACGATTTCTCCATTCGATAATTTAATGCTTAATAACTTCCAGAAAGAGAAAAAATATATTTTCAAGACTTAAAATGATATATCATTGAATAATGAAGCCAACGGTTCAAACAGAAGTCGATTTGGAGTCCAAACAAATAAATAACGAGCGTTTCAAGGAAAACGGAATACCAGAATTTTATTAGCTTTGGCGACCGATTGGTGACCAATCCCAACCGATCAGTTCAGTCGCAAAAAGTTATAGAATGTTTTGGGAACCGATCAGTGACCAATCCCAACCGATCGGTTCAGTCGCAAAAAGTTAAAGAATATTTTGGCGTCCGATCGGCCCACTATCACAAATTCAAAATCACCTTCTTACTTTTCGAAAAATAAGCTTTTATCCATTAAACAACCCCCCCCCCCCCCCCCCCCCACACACACACACACACCACCACCACCACCACACACACACCACCACCCCACACGAACAACCCAAAATGCTCACCACTTATCCAATAAGCAACTTGAGCCTTCAAAAACACCTCAATTCATCTTCAAAATACATCAATCACAATCCCTTAATCACTATCCATCTTAAGCACACAAAAACTCCATTGTTAAACAAAAAGCTTAAAAGGGGAAAATCGATGAGAATTGAGAAATGTGATCAAGTTCAAACAAAATCGAAAACTCACCAATTAAATTATTTAGAAACAATAAAATAGTGACTGTGCTTACATAGTTGTAACAAAATTGTAAAGCGCAAACTTATAAGCTTAATTATGAGTGTTTTGGTAGAAGGTTTTAATCCAAATTGTTGGTTAAAAGTTCTATATTAAACACTTGGTTACCCATAAATTGAGTGGGAGTCGTTGACTCGTAAACGTATACGTTTGCACTTGTATCATGAGTAGGGATCTCGGATAGAGGGTGAGCAAATTGATTGATTAGCTCGGTAGCATTTGTAATCTTCGTAAGAAAATTATAGTGAAATACTCAGTAGCGTGAATATCGAGTAGACGACTAGCCGGGTTTAACGAACCTCTATATATCGTGGTGTCAATTTTTTCTTTTACTCTTTATTTTCCGCAACTTATTTATTTGTGATTGTGTGCATGTTTCTACTTATTTATCGTTTATCTTCGCATACTAATTATATCAAGCAGACATCGAGCTAGTTGGGTTGTTAGTTGCGCTTAGAATTTTAATTTCGTAAAAAAACGCCTAAAATGTTATTCACCCCCTCTAATATTTAGTCGCACGAGCCAACACTTTTCACTCACACTATTTTTTATACAACTAGATATTGTTTGTAGAATGAATGACTCATACTATTTTAAAATCACTCAGACTCCTTTACTCTAAGGCTATTGCTAATTTATTTTTTGCTTAGATTGTTTGAAACAGTTTAAATTAATTTTTAGAGGTTTTGGTTTTTAATTTTAAAGTTTTTTTGCCATTTTTTTGAGTTTTTGACTTTTCCATCTTTTATTTTAATTTTTAATTTTTTTTATTGATTTTAGATTTTCTTTGGTTTTTTTTACTATTTTTCCGGGTTCCTGACTTTTTTCGGGTTTTAATGGTTTTTCAGATTTTTTTTATTTTCAGATTTTAAAAGTAATGGGAGAATCATTAATTTTTGGCCAAAGAGAATCATTAATTAATAAATAAAACATACTTAGTTTTCAAAAACCATATTATCAAGTTATTTAATACTTGGTGCGGTGAAAGTGGTGAAAAAAGCAATCAATAGAAAGATTTGGTGCAGCTCACTAAATTCCATATATAATGTTGCATGAATGAGAATCAAAATTAAAAAAAAAAAAAGTAAATAAAAGTAAAATCATGTAAGGATATGTAATACCATAATGTAACATATGTACTAATATTTAAAATTGTTTCGGTTTTGTTTAATAAAATACCAGCACTATGTAGATGTAGATGATGTGTTGTAGTTTTGATCAATAATGCTCGTATAGTTTTATTTAATATCATACAAAATCAATTATCTATAATACCACTAATAAACAATAAACTTTCCGTTGTATACATATATTCTTGAAATGTATCAAATATTTTTTGAATAAGTAACTGTAAAAAAATATTAGCGGAATTGAGTTGATATTTTTCCCGAATGCCGAATTAAATCGACGGTTATTAGGAGAAAAAAATGACGGCGCTTCTATTATAGTTCACATGGGTCCCACCTACCCTTATGTCATCATTTTAACCGGAGGTGGGTACGGAATGGATTGGGACGAATTTACCTCAGTCCTAACTTAACCTGTAAAAAAAATCACGGGACGGGTTGGTAAAAATTTAAATATCAACCCAAGCCAACTTAACCCATTACAATAAAAAATTCAACCCAGCCCAACCGAAAATAAATTGCGGGTTGGGTTTGAGTTGATTATTAAATTTTTATTTTGATCATTTATTTTTTATGGTTTGCATAATCAACATAAATTTTAAAATAAAATGAATCTTTAAAGAGAAATACAAAGTAAAAACAATCAAAATACGTTTATAACATTGATGAACAAGTAACAAAACTAAAATATAATAAGAGGGAGAGGTTAATATATTGAAATACACACAATGTATATATATAAATATATATTTATATATTATATTGCCGGTTAAAACGGATTAAACCGCGGTTTGAAAACCACAACCCTTACCCAACCCGCAAAATATGCGGTTTGAAAACCACAACCCTTACCCAACCCGCAAAATATATACCGGATTGGAGCGGTGGGATTGATTTTTTTTGACACTCAATCCGTTCCAACCCGTCCCAATCCGTGGAGGTTGGGTTACGGGTTGCATTTACCGATTTTTTACACATCCCTAATTTTAAGAAATTTGTTTGAGTTAATTTTTGTCCGATAACCTTTGAAAATACATATTTAAGAAAAAATACTACTTCAAAGAATTTAGTTGGAGTTTAGTACGGTACCACTTGCTCATCACTAATAAAAACATATAAACCTAACAAATTTGACCCAAAACATACAAAAGTTTCACTAAGATCATTGATTGGACTACGGCATTGACTGTCGTTAACCGGAAATAAAATTAAAAAATCGGAAAAAACTCAAAAAAGATTAAAAAATTTCAGAAAAAATTAAAAAAAATCCAAGAACTTATTTTTTTTAGAAAAAAAAAATCAAATAATTTTTTTTTTGACAATCTAATACAATTTTTTTGACAATTTAATACAACATTTTTGACAATCTAATAAAAAGAATTGATAATTTAATACAAATTTTTTGACAATCTAATGCAATTTTTGTGACAATCTAAAACAATTGTTTGATATCTAATACAATATTTTTGGCAATCTAACACAAAATATTTGACAATCTAACACAAGTTTTTTGACAATCTAATACAAAAAATTTGACAATTTAATATACAATTTTTTTGACAATTTAATACAAATTTTTTTTGACAATCTAATATAAACTTTTCGACAATCTAATACAGTTTTTTTTAAAATTTAATACAAAATTTTTGACAATTTAATATAATATTTTTGACAATCTCATTATTTTAATTCACTAATAAATACTCATCCCATTCCTATTTAATTGTTTATTATAAAACTATGTGAAATTTTGACCGTCCAAAAACTTCTATCAAAATTATCGGAATAAAAATTTTCAAAAGTTGATCATATAGTTCAAATGTTAAATTTTATAATTAAATATAAAAAAAAAATCATTTCGACAATTTTGATACAAGTTATAAACCGGTCAAAATTGCACGTAATTTCGTAGTGCTCAATTAAATGGGAACGGGTGGAGTATTTATTATGAGCATTTTATTTTGACAGTCTAATGAGTATGTTCTAAAACTCATAGACTGGTTTGAATTGTAATTAAAACTATTTAAATTTGCAAAAGTGATCCATTGTAATTATATATATATCTACGCCGGAGAAGGGAGGAAAATTAGGCGTCGGGGCATACCTCTATTCGTCGGAGGTCGTGTACTTTCGTAGTTCTTCTCCGGCGAAATCTATGACAGTGACGAGGGACATGGATAGATAGATACATATATAGATGAGAAACACAGATCTATTTTTAGACACAAAAATATTAACATGATAATTGACGGGTTTTTCTTTTGGGCAGTCGTCCACTGCAGTGCGTTTTCAAAATTAAATATTCAATTGTTATTTTTTTTATGAATAATAATTAAATTTAGGGTAGTATACACTATGTTTCTATATTTATATTTTTATTGTGTTGTAAAATTTATTTTTAATTTATTAAATCCTAATTTGTCTAATATATAATAAAAATTAAAAAATTAAATTATTTATTGAAAAAATATTATCTTTTTAATCTAATGGTTGTAACATTGTAGGTGGCATCAAAACCAAATTAAAATGTTAGTAAAAGGTAAGGTATGCTAGTGAAAAAAATTAGGTGGTAATAAAAACTAATAATTATTTTAAAGTATTATCGGCATCCGATCAATTCTTTGTTTGTGTTATACTGGATATACATTTATTACTTTAAAAGTCTCCACAATTTACATAGGGGGAATTCTATATACGTACCTAATACCAACTTATACTCCTGTTATGCAACTCCGTAAGTTTACATTCTCCAAAGATACTATTTTTTAATTGTTAAATTTATTTACTAAAACACCATTATGCAAAACAAAACATAATTGACATTTTTTAAAAGTATATAAACCCTTATTTTTTTAATATTTGTATTAACAGTTAAAGCACTCGCCTGTTACAATCTCTCTCTCTCTCTATCTCCACATCGCCACAATGGCGACAGCCACGGAAATCACTTCGACGACGACCTTTCTCCTCCGATGAATACATTTATCCGACGACGACGATCTTGCTCCGATGTGATACCCTCCGCCACCTGTGTTCGCAGTGGTGATGGCGGCATGAGTTTGGCAGATCTGAAACGATCAGATCTACAACGTTCCTATCAAATCTCCGACGATGGACAATTATTCTCTCTTTTTTGTGTGTGTGTCTTCTTCGCCATAATTTAGCGTTACTCTATTTGATGATCTGTCATTTCTCTCTATCGACTCTCTCTATCTCGTTTGTCGTCCTTTGGCGGTGGAAGACCCCATAGGTGGGATGCAATTTTTGTGAATTTATGAATTTGTCCTTCGGCAGGGGTAAGTGTTTAAGTACTTGTGCAAACAATCAAATGACCATTTTTGTGAATTTGATAGAAAAATGGATTACCTTTGTAGTTTTCGAGTTTGCTAAAATTGCTGAAGTATATGCACTTTCGACTAAATTATATGCAATTTCAACTAAAGTAGATGCACTTTTATTAAAGTATATGCAGTTTCGATTGAATTATATGTACTTTCGACTGAACTCGACACACTTTTAGCTGAGCTACTTTCAGCTGAACTAGATGTACTTTTGACTGAAATATATGCATTTTTATTGAAATATATGCACGTTTGACTGAAAAAATAACCTCTTGGGGAAAAAATCGAAAAGCCACTTTTGGGTGGAGAAATTGTTTTTTTGATGCAAAAACAGGTTTTCGGTGTAAAAAGTAATCTATTGACAAAAAACCATTTTTTTATAAATTTTGTGATTTTTGTTTTTTTGTTTTTTTGTTTTCATTTTGTGATTTTTTTTTTGTAAAAAATACTATTTTTTGTTAAAATGCATATTTTTTTGATTTTTTATATTAAAATACCTTTTTTGTGATTTTTATAATTTTTTTTATGATTTTTATAATTTCTTTGTTGTTTTTTTCACTTTTTGTTGTTTTTTTCCATTTTTGTGATTTTTTTTTCATTTTTTGTGATTTTTATGATTTTATAGCATTTTCTTTTAATTTTAAATTAATTTTTTGAGGTTTATAGAGAAAAAAGGGATTGAGAGCTATAATGAATAAGAAAACGGAATTAATATATATCAACTGTTCATCGATCTTGTATTTTTCTGCATTTGACACAATTATGCATTAACAGTCCAAATGTTCCAAACCATCCAAATTAGTAAACAACTGACAAACCTTAATTACAAATGGGGCTTATTTATTGTCACACCTTACACTTGATGCTTTGCTGGGGATTTTGCTCTCTTTTTGTTTTTTAGAGTTTGGGGATTTTGCTCTCTTGACCATAGAAATGAATTAAAAAACTGATACATATGGTTAAGCTCTTCTCATTCGTACTTCATTCACAAGTGACATAAATTACTAGAAGTTATTGAAAAGTTAACCACAAGTATCCTGATGAATATACTAACAAATGCTTGTCCTATATATTTTAAGTCCATATATTTAAAACCCAAATTTTAGAGGCGGTCCAGACCATTACGGGCAAGAGTATGCCCCCGTTGCCAGACCTTATAGGTTATAGTCTGTTTCATCATCTGGACATGACCATATAGTCTAAAGTCTGGTCTATCACCTGAAAATAACCTTATATGTTCATCACCTGGGAATGACCCTATAGGTTAGAATCTGTTCCATCACCTGGATATGACCATATAGTCTACAGTCTGACCCGACGAAATAGCAAGCGAAAGATAAGGAAAGTTAGTTATCACCTAATAAACAACCGTCCATACCCTAGATCGTGGGTAGAGTGCCGGTTATATCCTTTCCATAGATCGTGGTGTGGGTGAAAAAGGAAAATAACCGTCATAACCTTACATACCTATAAATAGAGAGCATAAACCGTCAAGGAAGAGTAACGCAAAATAACTATTCTCTCCCTTTAGAATAATTTTGATACACTTATACATATTTTGTCAACGAAGTCAGACACGTGAAAGGTTCAAATTTGTTCATCATTCGGCGGGTCAAGACTTAACCTTGTGAAGATTTAAGCTTCATCATATCCAATAACAAAACAAAAATTAGACTAACCGGAAATTTAGCTATTTGATGCGACATTTTTTTAGAGTAACATATTGTTCACAATAAAGCCCATTGATTCAGCCCTAAATAGTTATTTGTATGAATTAGTTTTACTTGCAATATAGTTCTTTTTATAAGGGGAAAAGTATTGATTTTATAATTTTTACATAAAAGTTATGGGCGTTTTTCAATTTAAATAAAGACAAGTATTTGATTAGTATTTAAGTTTAGACTGGGTTCTTCTAAGATTTCATATTTTTATTTGGGTTTTCAGTGTATTTTACAATTTGTTTTTAATTTATCAAATCTTCATTTGTTAAAAATAAAAAAATTAAATTAGTTATTGAAAAAGACCACGTAACTATCTATAGTTTTTGTTAACCATTTGCCTCTTGAATTAGATTGTTTTTTTATCCAATAGCTCAAACGAATTCAGAATAGACTAACCTAATAAATATAGGGCACCAAAAACGGATCCTATACTATGGAGTCCAAATCTCCTACCCTTATTCTCTATCCTATTTTGTGCCCCTTGCTTATTTTATTCAAAAAAATTTGTAAAAAACTTGAAAAAAATTATACAATTACAATAATTATTTTTAAAATAAAATGTATACGTAATTTATTTTGGAATAAATGTATAAATTAATATAAATTAAACATTAAATTTTAGAAAAATTATCTAAAACAATATTATGTCGAAATGTTTTAAAATTTGAACACAATATAATATAAAAGTTTATAAATTTACGGAACAAGTTGTGAAAATTTAAATTTTGTGTGAAAATAAGCAAATAAGCACGGAAAGAGATAGAGAATAAGAGGTAAAATATTTGGAATCTATACTATGGGTCTTCTATGATGGTGTCATAGCACATCATATGCTTCCAACATTTTTTACCGTCCATTTGTTAACTGATTTTTTTATTTAGATTTTTGGATTTTGGATTTTAAAAATCTGTGCATATTTGGCAAGTCAAATTATTCAACTTCTAAAAATCTGATTTTTATGATGAAAAAGCTAAAAAATTCAGATTTTTAAAATCTAGCTTTTCAGTGGATTTTTAAAATATATTTTTATAATATGATTTAGGACCAAACAATCTATTACCAAACATACCATTAATGTTAACACATACTGCTATTAATATTGTATATAAAGAAATATAATTCCATATAGCTACAATATCTCAGGTGTATATTTTACCCAACTTTAATTGAGTCATGATGAGACCAATTTTAATTCATATTAACTATGAAATTTTAACTAAATTTCCAACAGGTTTCATATAAATAAATAAAAGACAATTACTTAACGGAAAAAGAAGAAGAAGACAATCCTACTTATTTAGAGCAATATTTTAAAAATCGCGCTATATAGCGTGAAATAGCGATTTTTGAAAAAAAAAACGTAACGAAAAATGACTATTTGTTTGGAATTGCGCTAAAATCGAGCTATAGAAGAACAAAAGCCCAAAAAGCATGAAATTCTTAATATTTTAGTGTAATTTTCATAAAAGTGTGTGCAGTCCAGATGGTTGTGACAGTGCACTATTTTCCAGCAGAACCAAGTTCGAAACTCACCTACAATTATATATTTTAAAGTTTAGTGCATATTTAAGCAAAAAAAAAGTACACCGCAAAGCGCTATGTAGCAACGCTATTTGCGTTTTTAGTGTTTTTTCTCGAAAAAACGCTACGCTAGCGATAACGCTATTTAAAATATTGATTTAGAGTATTGTGAACCTAGCCCAATTTTTTTAGTCCCTTTGCATGTTCTTTTCATCCTTTCGGTGTACATTAATTTGTGTTTCGTTAACGGATAAAAGTATTTACATAAATCCAATAAACTTTTTAGTGCAATTAATACCTAAGAAAATAAACTTTCGTGAACAAATGGCACAATTAGGATACACTTGTAGAAGAAGAACCAACAAAGTAAATATATGGGTAGTGCCATGAACCAACAAATGTGTATTTAACAAAGCAAATGGCAAAGTAAATGCGCTCGTTTGGTTGCAATATTAATAGTGTCGGAATTATATGTTCAACCAAATTAAAATGTATTTCAAAAGATGATGGGATTGTTAATCCAACCCCAATAATCAATTGTTATGTTTAATACTCTTATGCCTTATGTGGCTGCAATATTAGTGCACTGTGATTGGGCTACTAATTCGGTAGGTCCCACATATCCAATGTTTTTTAGACAATTGTATTGAATTACGAATACACCCGTGATATCGAATGACCCACAAATGGTCTATTTACAATATCATGTAGGTGTGGTATTAGATTAGTTCAGTTTCGCCGGGATTGTTAATCCGACCTTCGTTTCAATTCGTGTTCATAATCCGAAGCGGATTATTAATCTAAGTACTACCAATCCCGATAATACTCTCGTAACCAAACGAGGCCTTGAGTGCATCTATACTGAGTATTTATGATGAAAGTATTTTAAACTCCTCTATTGGAGAGTCACCATGAGTTCACTTCCGTTTTTGTAGCATTAAGTACTGAGTGTAATCGGTCTCAAATTAAGTTTATGTTTGGTAACATAATTTTTGTTTCAAAATCATATTTTAAAAATCAACTGAAAATCTAGATGTTAAAAATCTGATTTGAAAAAACGTTTGACTAATGTTCCGAGTGCTGTTACGCGATTTCAGTTGTAACTGAAAGTTTTAGCAAAGTTAATAAATAAAATGCTGGAAACGAGACGTGTGATGACGGATTTCGATCAATTCTACAACTCCGGAACCCTTACTCAGATTAATGTGATATTGAGAAAGTTTACAATGTTCGACTAAATACTTACAATAATATGACTTTCTCACGTATTATGACTATCTCGCATTGCTCTTAGCTCTCAACTATCACTCTTATCAATGACATCCCGTCATGATCTCTCTTGTTTTATATATCTCTCTTATAAAGCGGGTGTTTGATCTATATAATCAGAATATCTACATTGTAAACACACACAAAATATCAAAGGTTAATGGACTTTATATATAACATTTACAAAAGATCATAAATTGATCAAATAGGAAAGATTTCCCAAATTTTCTTTACTTATCTTTAAGATCTTCCCAGCATATTCTATTTCCTTGTCTTCAAAATCTTTGACTCAATAATAAAAATATTACATTTCATTCATTCTGAATAACCTTCAAATCACCATACCTTGGTCAACACGATTTTGGATCTTCTAAAATATATTTGACCGAATCTTGATCTGCAAGTTTATGTCCATCATTTTTAGTTGCAACTGATATTGCAACTTACACATGCACTTGATCATATCTTGATAAAAACAGTACACAATACGGGTGTGTATACAGAGAGTTTATTATGGATATCTCAAACTATTTTTACCAATATGATGACAAACGATGTATTACTAGAATCTCGGATCTAGAAACTAACATGGTTGTTTTAGATTTTTTACCTTAAAATCATATTTTCAAAAGCTAAATAATTTGACTGTCCTGTTGAACCATGTGTTCAATCATTGATTTTGATTATAAATGTTTTAATAATTTTACTTGGTGTAAACAAATTCTCTATGCGATAATATAATACTTGACCTTTTCCAAAAATAAATAATGTATATTTCAAGACTTAAAAGGATAGAGCATTGAATAACGAAGCCAACGGTTCAAACGGAAATCGATTCGGAGTCCGAACGAGCAAATTAGTGCTAAACCACCCATGGGTCTCACAGATCCACCCGTGGGTCAAGCGCACAGAAAAATGAGTATTTTTCACAGGTACCATCCACCAGTGGGCTATATAGAACTTATCAGCGGGTAAAATTTCAAGAACCAAGAAAAAATTCACCCACCAATAGGTCAGAATACACCCACCGGTAGGTCAAATTGCAGAACACAAAAAACAGTTTTTTAGCTTCTTCAAAAAGTGAGTTTATCCATTGAATTAAACCCCTAATCACTCCAAACAGTCACAAAAGATCAAAGAGGATTTTTAAGCTACAAATACAAACTAATCTATCTTCAAAAACACCAATCACACACACAAACCTCCATTGAAACTCATTCAAATATTCAAGCAAGAAAAGGCTTATACTACTCATCTTTCTCACTTGTTTCATATATATTTCTTGAGTGTATTTATATTTACAATCTTATAAACATCAAGAGAATTTATGTAAGTGAGTGATACTTTGTTTCATATTTATAAGAGCAAATTATAAATTCAATTGTGAGTGAGTGTTTGGGAAGAAGTTTTTAAGGCAAATTGTTGGTTAAAAGTTCTATGTTAAACACTTGGTTGCTCATACATTGATGGGGAGTCATCGACTCATAAATGTGTTCGCTTGCACTTGTATCAAGAGTTGTTGTTATCTTGGATTTAAGATTATAGTGATAATACCCCGTAAAGTAAATTTCGGGGAGAGAACGTAAGCGGGTTTGTCGAACCTCTATAAATCGTCATGTGATCTCTTTTTCTTACTCTTTACTTTCCGTACTCGACATTATTGCTTGTTATATTGTTAGTGTAAAATAATCTCGTTGTTTATTGATTGTTGCAATTCATTTATCATAAATTGACGCTAGTTGGGTAGTAGTTATTCGTAGTTTTTAATTTCACGAAAATTGTATTAAAAATTTATTCAACCCTGTAAGTTTTAGCCGTTCACGGGCCAACATGTCCAAATATCCCACTAAAAGGAGGTTTTTATATTTGAAAAAAATACTTAAATAAGTAAAGGGAGAGGTTACATGTATATCAATTTATACATCAACTTGGATATTTTTTTTTGCAAAAACGCTCCAAATCAAGATTTGATTAATACAAATCTCCACGGTTTCACGACGGAAACACAAATATGCGTATTGTTTTTTTTTCCTGAGATGTATAATAACATGTTTTGAAATTTTAAATTTAGTCATAATTTTCAAAACATGTCATTATAAGACGCATATTTGTGTTACCGTCATGAAACTGTGGAGATTTGCACTAATCAAATATTGATACTAAAAAAATGTCCAGTATCTTCTCCTAATTTAAGCCGGGGTACATTGGTCAAAATTATAATCCAACTCCCGATAGATGTAGGTATATAAATCAGCCTAATGCATATATAAATATTATGGACCTGGTTGGATATCAGAGAAGATTAAAAACAATTTTGTTAATTTCTCTAGAAACGCCTCTTCTGATCTACTTGTATGTCTCTCACTTTTAAATTATTCTGTATTGCCAATTTTTTTATTCTGTATTGCATGCATACATGCATGAGTTTCCCGACTTGAGGAACCTATCATCGGGGTCGAACATAATCTCTTTGGGTGCGTTTTGGCATCGATTTTTCTGGTCAAAAACTTGCTTAAAAAAGTTACGAAAAATAATAGTTGCTTTAGAGATGTTTTGTGCCGCCTTAGTTTTTTTTTATACTTATAAGTAGATTACAACTTATCTTTTATTGATCAGTCATCTTTTACTTATTTTATGTACATGCATATTTTATCTGAATATTGTCTATTTTTGGTCATTCTTGTGTGAAAACACTAAGAAAAGTCCACAAATTCCTAGTTTCTCCTATTTTGAGTTTTTTTTAGATATTTTAAACCCAAAAACTAGCTTTCTAAAAGCTAAAAAAAGCTAAAGAACCAAACACCTACAAATTGTTTAAGCCAAAAGCTAAAGAAAAAAAAATAGTTGTCAATTAAGCATGCATTATGTAACGACCGATTAGCTTTTATGCATGGTTCTTTTTTGATGTGGACTTGCACCATTCCAGTAGAAGAACTGAAGATTATAACCAAAAGATTGACCTTCCATGTATATCAAAACGAAAAGATGTCGTTTTCAACATTCCGCAATATGTTAAAAAAAATATGGATTTGTAGTTTTTACCAAAATATCTCGCTTGAAACATTAGTCTCTCTCACACAAGAATCTTGATTCCAGTCTCGGCTACCTTCTTCTTTTTCTCGTTTTAGAGTTTTACTAGTTTAAATTTTCCTTGTAGGTTGTGGTGTCTTAATTTAGTACAAGATCTACACAATGTTCAGGTTTCAATTCATGTAACGCAAATATATTTATGTGATTATAAACTACTGGAAAATATCATGTCATCTGAACGTTCTGAACTTCTGATAATCATAAGTTTTGTGAAGGATTCTATTAGAAAACTAAATTGAAGCATGTTAGGTAACATAAATTATTAAATATACACATCAATCATAGAAATTAATTATTATTTTTTGAAAATTAAGTCATACATAAGACTTAAGAGAACACTGGAAACAAGAGTATAAGTTAACTTTAACCTATACCAAATCCAGAGAATCTGCTTTTTTCATTGATTAAAGAGGAAAACATACTGCGGAAAAAAAAAACCCGTTTTCATGATGATAAGTACTTGAAAAGTTTATTCTCCTAGAAATATTTTCAAATGAAGTGTTTCAAGCTTAAAGAAGAATATTTTTCGGAACTAATGCACGAGTAAAATAGAAAAAAAAACGTATAAGTAAAATGATTAGAATCAAAAGAAACTTAAAATAATGACAATAGCTTAAAATTGAAACCTGACATATACATTAAAAGATTTTTGCTAGTAAAACTAAAGACAACTAATATTTTCAAGTTATTTAGAAGTTATAAACAACTAAAAGCATAAAGAATCAATTTTCTGTACTTGTAAAACAACTTTATTGTTTTGTGGGATGAAGCAATTTTAATCTGGGCTCGGGCAAAAGTATGGGATTGCCATTGCAGAATGTCTATACACACGATTATAATAATTTTTGAAACATAATTCCCATTTCTTTTCTCATATATTTACTTTTCTTTTCAGACTACAATGAGTTCATCATCTCGATATTGGGCCGGGATTCCAGAACACATACTAGATCTGATCTGGACAAAGTTTAGTGATCTCTCAGACTGTTTTTGTTTTTCTGCTGTTTGCTCACAATATCGAAGCAATGTCGTCAATCTCAATCCAAGCATGAATATTTATTTTAACATTCTCAGAGCATCTAATAAAAAAGTTCCGATGCTAATGATCAAAACGGAAGAAAATATTGACGAGAATCGGGGTTTATATAATATTCTCGATAAGATTACATATAACGTTCGACTTCCATTGCCTTATAAGTACAGGTTTATCGGTTCCTCACATGGATGGTTGTTATGTGTAGATAAGAACTTTGTTATAACCCTTTTAGACCCTTTTCGCGATTGTTGTATATCTCTTCCAATTTTTCGTGATGCTTCTAAAGTCTTGGGTACGGAGTGGGACGAAGATATATTTGATTTTCATATTAGCAAGGCTATGTTAACATCCGATCCTCATATTAATCCGAATAACTATGAGGTTGTGGTCATCTATGGAGGCATGTGCAAACTGGCACACTACAATTCAAGTCAAAATATGTGGAATTTTATCAAGCTTGTGCCTGAAGGGAATCATGTTTCTGCTGATATCATTTGTTATAAAGGTTGTATCTACACTGTAAGCAATTTCAGTGAACTTCTACAAATAGACTGTTGTAGCGGAACCTGAAATTCCTATCCGCTGTTCTAGATGCAGTTTTGCAGTAAGGTTCCAAGTGGGGTTGGAACTGCAGTTGGAACCAAGTGTATAAGGTTCTAAGTGAGGTTGGAACTGCAGTTGGAACCAAGTGTATTAATGGACAGAACTGTTTTAAAATTAAATGTACTTGAAAATAATTCACACGCACATTTAACAACGGAGTTCACCTAACTAGGCTACGTCTCCGGGGCACTTACCCAGATTATGATATTATAAAAAGCTTACAATATATGACTCAAGTCTTAATGAAAAACTTAGACTCCCTCTAGGTTTTTCTGCCTATCACTATATTGCTCCTACTCTATAACTATCAAATATAAATCAATGGCATCCCACCATTGTTTTCTTTTTGAAGCTCACGTGTATTCTCTCTAGAAAATAAGTTCTTTATAATTTAGAACACACAAACTTTTACAAGCTAAGTTATCAAGTATATATGCAAGTAAAACAATCTTCTATTCTTCAATATCTTTTGATTGTTTTTGACTTGTTGATTTGCTTCAATCTTCCCATGCATTGCGTGATACTTCAGCATTGATTGACTCCAATCATCATTGGTTGATACCTGATTGATAACAAGCTTAAAAGTAGGAGTTAGTATTTTCCTTTAACTAGGAAACATATAAAGATAATATCTTTTAAAGATTCTATCTTTCCATATCATTTAACTCCATATAGTCAATCTTCAAACGTGTCTTTACTGAATATATAAAGATCAAAGATTTGACACAAGTGATAAGGATAATCATAATAGAAGAGATCATATTCAAAAGGAAACAACCTTATAAATTAATCTCTTTACAACTTTAATACAACATCTTTCCTTAACACTTTGATATTCCTCAATAACCACATATTAATCCTTTAAGATCATTTGAGAATATATCCTGCATACTTTAAAACACATAATTATTATTAAAGAATAGTTATGCAGATAAATAGAACTTAAACAGAATTCTGCTGGACAACAGGTTAGAACTGAGGTTGCAACTGGTACTTGAAACCTGTCAGCCAAGGTTGCAACTGAGGTTGCAACTGGTACTTGAAACCTGTCAGTACTGTCTTAGTTCTTAACAACAGTTAGGATTTATAGTGAAAAACCAATAGACAATAAACAATGTTTAGACCAGAAATCTGGTCCTAACAATCTCCCCCTTTGTCATTGGTTTTGACAAATCAATAAAGTTTATAAATCATCCCAACCACCTGCAAATTTAATATCATTAAGCTCCCCCTGTATGTTAGAATTGCAGGCATATTATATAGGCACAATGTATGTGCACACAGTAAGTTTTCAGACCTGTTTCAAGTTTAAAGGCATTCATACTTCAACAAGATATCAAGATATTTTCAGAAGGAAATTACAGAATTATTAAAGCCAAATAGATTAAGACCAAACAGATTAAAACCAAACAGGCATAAAATTGTCTTAATACAGCATAATTGAAAAACAGAATAAAGTCTTGAAAACATCAAAATGAAAAACACATAAACTTTCACCCATCACTCCCCCTATTTGACAGAACCAGGACACACTAGTCACTTGGAATGTCTGTAAAGGGTGCCTTTTCCCTAAGAGGTCTGTCTTGAACCACATCTTCATCAACTTCATCATCACTGCTGATTGAAAAACCATCATTGCTATGAGTAGCTTCACTACTATCTTCTTCTTCATCTTCAACTGTATTTGCCAACAGCTCTTTGATCAGATAATCATCAGTATCCAATTCAGCTCTCCTCTCTTCATTGTAAGCCAATCTCTGTTTCAAATACCACCTCACTCCTTTCTTCTTTGTTGAGGAGGCAGCAGAAGGCTCTGCCTCTTTTTCTTTACCTTTCTCACCAGAAATATCATTGACATGCCCTTCCTTTAACAGCTTAGCAGAAATATATAGGGCAGTTGGACACTCAGTGAAAGGTTCATTCTTGATACTTATTGGGGAATCTCTACCAAGAGAAGAGACTTGGCCCAGAATAAGACTAGATATGAGGCAGGGGAAAGGAAGCAGAATGGATGGTGAATTATCATCACTAAATTCCTTTATAAGATTAAAGATATGAAGGCCAAAGTTGATGGGTAGTGAAGACATAATCTTGTACAGAAAAATAGCCATATCTTTGTTGACTTTTGAAGATTGTTTGGTGGGTGTCCAGTTAAACCTAGCTATTTTGTGCAACACAGCAGCACTTAATGTGAGAGAGGATGTTTTGATGGAAAAACCATCAAACCTAGTGTTCTTCCCAGTTAGAATTAAAGCTAGAATTTCTAAATCTGGTTCAACATTGTTGTCTACAGTAGGACTGGGACAACACAGATAGTCATTAATCAACTTAGGAGTGAAATCCAAAGTTACACCTCTCAAAAACACCCTTCCATACTTAGGATTACCCTCTTCAAAGACACCACTGCTCAAATTGGAATAGAATTCTTTTACAACAGCAGGGTAATAGGAGTCTGCATAACAAATAGTTTTGGCTAATCCAACAGCAGAGAGTAATTTCTCAACATACACCTGTATGTGAGGATAGCTAACCAAATTAAGCCTTCTTTCACACAGAATTTCTTTACTAGCCATTCCCCTAAACCTCCTATATGTTGTCCTACTCCAAAAACGAGGATCAACATTATTGACTGTTGGAACATACTCAAACTTAGCTATAGCAGGGTCAGTATCAAAATTCCTTCTAGCACGCTTTTTAGTGCGCTTAATTTTGGGTGAGGAAGACTCACTTACCTTTGATTTGGAACCTTGACGAGTTGGAGATTTATTCAGAAAATCTCTGAGGGTGCAATCATCATCAGAATTGGGGTTTTTGGACATGGTTTCAACTGGGAGGTTTCAACCGTACTTAGAACCTGGTAGTGGGTTTTTCTGAAAAAACTAGGGTTTTACAGAGGACTAACGATTTTACAAAGATAGGGAGAGAGAGTAATTCTGTAAAGAGTAATTGATTTTGGATAGGAAAAAGAAGTTAGTATAAAGAGCAATAAAGACCATATCTTTTTGAAATTGGAAATAGATCCATGCAAATCAATTTAGAGACAGATTTTGGCTTAAAATTAGGAAGAATTTTATCAACAGAATTTTGAAAAATAAATCATACTATAATCACGACAGAAACAGTTGGCATTAAGATAAATTCAGCCAATTACACAGATAAACATTCCTTTTTCAAAACAGATTCATCCAAAATTTGAAAAATCAAAAATTGAAGCTTTTTAAGGAAATTTGACTTGATTCAAGATAAAGAACACTTAAACAGATATCTAACTTTTAGGGGAACAAAAGAAACCTAGCAATTTACTCAAGAAAATATGTTTATCAAAGAATAACTCTAATAAAGATTAAATCTTAGGAGCTTAAATTGAGCAAATCCGTTTTTATTTCTACACAAAAACTAGTTTGATGACCTCAGCAAGGAAAGAGTATAAGTGATGTCAAAAATAACAAGACTTTGTCTTGGCAGTTATAGAATAGACTGAGGTTACAACTGATGTTGCAACTGAGCTTGCAACCAGTATTTTTAACACGAGGTTTCAACTGAAGTTGTAACTGAACTTCTAACCAGTTGTTGAGAGCATGAGGTTTCAACTGAGGTTGCAACTGAACTTGCAATCAAAAAAAATATTGCACTTTGTGCTTGCAACTCTATTACCAGAGAGGTTTTTAAGGACAAGTTACCTCACATCTATTTTTGAGACATCAAAAAAGCGGCTTTTTCAAAACAAAAACATCATAGCTCAAAATAAGACTTTAACCTTAGAAATAAAAAGTATTAAAGGTACTCAACACAGACATATTTAGCAAAAGTATTCAATTAGATTGATAATGACATACCCCTATGTCACTTCTTAATGATTCAAACTTGTTTGTATCAAGGGGCTTTGTGAAAATATCTGCTAATTGTCTTTCAGTTGAAACATGTTCTAAAATTAAGCTCTTTTCTTCAACTAGTTCTCTAATAAAATGATGCCTTAGATCAATGTGTTTGGTTCTGGAATGTTGAACTGGATTTTTAGCTAAATCTATAGCACTTTTGTTATCACAAAACAAAGTTAATATTTCTTGTTTGACATTATAATCAGTTAACATCTGTTTCATCCAAATAAGTTGAGTGCATCCACTTCCAGCTGCAACATATTCTGCCTCAGCAGTAGATAAAGATATGCAATTTTGCTTTTTACTGAACCAAGAAACAAGGTTGTTTCCAAAATAAAAACAACCACCAGAAGTACTCTTTCTATCATCTATGTTTCCTGCCCAATCTGCATCACAGTAGCCACTTAGAAAATGGTTTGTATCTTTGGAATACCATAGGCCTAGGTGAAGTGTTCCTTTTACATACCTTAGAATTCTTTTGACAGCTAGAAGATGAGGTTCTAAAGGATTTGCCTGATATCTGGCACAAACTCCTACACTTAGGCAAAGGTCTGGTCTACTAGCAGTTAAATACAGCAAACTTCCAATCATGGATCTATAAAGACTTGGACAGACAGTTTTACCTTTATCATTTTTGGACAGTTTAAGGGTAGTACTCATAGGAGTTCTCTTCTCTTTACTCTCACTCAGACCAAACTTTTTAACAAGATTGTCTGCATACTTACTTTGGCACAGAAAAATGCCTTTCTCATTCTGTTTAACTTGCAATCCTAGAAAGTAAGTAAGTTCACCTCCACCACTCATTTCAAATTCATTCTTCATATCAGAAATGAATTCTTCTATCCTTTTATTAGAGGTAGAGCCAAAGACAATGTCATCAACATAGATTTGAGCAATTATTATGTCCTTTGTGGTTTTCTTAGTAAACAAAGTTTTATCAACTCCTCCTCTGTTAAAGCCTTTTTCAATCAAGTACTTGGTTAATCTATCATACCAAGCTCTAGGAGCTTGTTTTAGGCCATACAATGCCTTTTTTAACAAATAGACATGTTCAGGAAAGTTAGGATCCTCAAATCCCTTAGGTTGACAGACATAAACTTCTTCATTAATCACACCATTCAGAAAAGCACTCTTTATGTCAAGTTGAAACAGTTTAAAATCATACAGACATGCAAGAGACAGTAGCATTCTAATGGATTCAATTCTAGCTACTGGAGCAAAGGTTTCATCAAAATCAATTCCCTCAATTTGTGTATAACCCTGAGCTACCAACCTAGCTTTATTTCTGATAATAACTCCATCCTCATCACTTTTATTTCTAAAAATCCATTTAGTCCCTATAATATTTTTATTAGAAGGTCTGGGTACTAAAGTCCATACATCATTTCTCTCAAATTGATGCAACTCATCTTGCATAGCTATAATCCATTCACTATCTTCTAAAGCTTCTTTTATATTCTTAGGTTCTAACTGAGAAATATAACAAGCAAAGTGAACAACATTATTTCTTTTACCTCTGGTTTTCATACCTGAAGCAACTTCTCCTATGACATTGTCAAGAGAGTGATTTTTCTGAGTCCTCACATAGCGTGGCTTGCTTGTTGTTGGCATAGCAGATCCATCTTCTTCTGATTCTGTTGAATTCTGAGTTTCAACTTCAGTTCCAACCTCAGTTCCAACCTCAGTTGTAACTTCAGTTGCAACTGGACTTCCAACCACTATGGGACTCCTAGTTTGTTGAGTTTCTTCTTTGTCTTTTTCTGCAATCTCAGGCTGTTCATTATCACCTGTAATCTCATCAACAGTTTTTAGGTCATCAAATAACACATTATAAGATTCCATAACACAGTTGGTTCTTTGATTGAAGACTCTGAATGCTCTACTATTTTGAGCATAACCAAGAAAAATCCCTTTATCACTTTTAGAGTCAAATTTACCAAGATGCTCTCTATCTCTGAGAATGTAACAGACACACCCAAAGACTTGAAAATACTTAACATTGGGTTTTCTACCTTTCCATATTTCATAAGCTGTCATGGAAGTGCCTTTAGTAATATAAACTCTATTAACTATATGACAGGCAGTATTAACAGCTTCAGCCCAAAATCTGTTGGCAAGTTTCTTAGAGTTAAGCATGACTCTAGCCATTTCCTGAATGGTTCTATTTTTCCTTTCAACTATGCCATTTTGCTGTGGAGTCTTAGGAGCAGAGAACTCATGACTAATACCTAAGGAGTTGCAGAACTCTCTAAACTTACTGTTCTCAAATTCTGTTCCATGATCACTTCTAACCCTAGCAATATTACCACTGGTTGAACCTTTTTCAAGTTGAAGTTTTAAGCACAAAGTTTTGAACAGTTCAAAAGTTTCAGTCTTATCTTTTAAGAACACTACCCAAGAGTATCTGGAGAAGTCATCAACAACTACCAGAATGTACTTCTTACCACCTATACTAGCAGTTTGCATAGGCCCCATTAAGTCAATATGAAGAAGTTCTAGGACTCTCTTAGTGTAGATTTGACTTATACTTTTGTGAATACTTTTGGTTTGTTTACCTATAGCACAGTCACCACAGACACTTTGAGTTTTAGCACTCAGTTTAGGAATTCCTCTTATCAATTCATTTTTAACAAGCTTATCAAGAGTTTTGTAATTCACATGCCCAAGCCTTTTATGCCAAATATCCACATTATTAGTAATGGCTTGATTACACCTACTTTGAGGCAATTCTTTTTCAGCTTTTTCAAACACATAGCAGCTGTTGGTTGATCTAACTCCAGTCATGATTAAATCATTGTTAAGATTAGTAATTAGACACCTTTCTTTGTCAAATTTAACAATCATTTTGTTATCACAGAGTTGACTGATACTAATAAGATTAGCTTTTAGACCATCAACAAGAAAAACATCCTCAATATCAGGCATTCCAGGTTTGTTCAAGGTACCTTTACCAACAATTTTACCTGTATCTCCACCTCCAAACACAACAGTGTTTCCTGTAAGAGTGGTGACATTTTTAAGGAGACTAGCAGTACCTGTCATGTGCTTAGAGCAACCACTGTCAAAATACCAATCATTAGAAGTAACAGCATTCAAAGAGTTAATGACAGCTTTGTTGTTAGCAATTAAGATAGCTTTTTCTTTAACTTTCCAGACCCAGTTCAAATTTTTATTAATAGAAGCTAACCAGGTTTTCTGAGAAATATACCTTCTGTTTCTTTTCAAATAACACTGGATTTCAGAATGACCAGGTTTCTTGCAGAAATTACACAGCTTCAACCTAAAGTTACTTTTATTCTTAAAGCTATTCAGTTTATTCATGGTTGCAACTGAGGTTATAACTGAGCTTCCAACCTTCTTTACAAAAACCTGAGTTTTATTCCTGGTTGCAACTCTGGTTGCAACTGAGCTTCTAACCTTGTTTTCAAAATTATGAGTTTTAGCTTTAGCAACAGCTTCAATAAAGGTGGTTTTTCCTGTACTTTTACCACCATAGTAACCTAGACCACTGATATCTTTAGAACCTCTAGAATATGACAGCATGTAATCTAATTTTTCTGAAGCAGAAACATTCATCAGTTTTATTTTCTTTTTGGTTTCAGTAAGTTCAGCCAGTTGTAAGTTCATCTTCTCAGTAAGACTTTTAACCTCATCTTTTAGATTAACATTAAGTTTGCTTATGATCAAGGTTTGTTTACTCAGACATTTATACTTTTCATAAAGAACAAGATATTGCTGGGAAATGTCTTCATCAGAAGGTTCTTCCTCATCACTGCTGTAGGTTTTAAGAGTGGTTGTAACTTCAGTTGAAACATGTTCACAGTCACTTTCATAAGTAGGTTCTTTTTCAGTGATTATTCCCATAAAGTTAACAAAATTAGACTCATCCTCTTCATCACTGTTGCTCTCAGAATCACTATCACTATGAGTGGATATATAGGCATTTTTGTTCCTTTTTAAAGTATTAGCACACTCAGCCTGAATATGACCAAAGCCTCTACATTCTCTACACTGAATCTCTTTAGGCTTATAATCTTTGTTATCCTTCTCTTTAGAATTCCACTTACCAGTAGAGTTATTATTGAACCTGGATTCTGTCTTAAATTGGTTATCCTTTTTCTGAAAGTTTTTAGAAGAACCAGTATCATCCTCTTTTCTCTTGTAAAACTTTTTGAAAACCTTTTTAGCAAAGAAAGCTAGCTGTTCTTCATCACTTATTTTATCACAGACATTAGGTTCAGATTTCTTAGCCTGAAATGCTATTCCCTTTTCTGGTCTTTTTGGTTTAAAAAATTTCAGCTCATGAGTGCTTAGATTTCCTATAAGTTCTTCAAGTTTAAGATTATCTAAGTCTGTAGATTCTTCAATAGCAGTAACTTTTATTTCAAACCTTTCTGGAAGTGATCTAAGAGTTTTCTTAACAAGTTTAGCATCACTGTATTTTTCACCTAAGGTTCCAGCTTGATGAGCAATGTGGCAGATTCTACCATTAAATTGTTCAATATTTTCATCTTCCTCCATTCTTAGGTTTTCAAATTGAGAAGTTAACTGTTGAAGTTTGAAAGCTTTTACTTTAGTAGTTCCTTCAAAAGTAACTTGCAAAATATCCCATGCCTCTTTAGCAGTTTCACAGTGAGAAATATACCTGAATACACTGAGAGTTACACCAGCAAAAATCAAGTTTATGGCTGTTGAGTTGGCACTTGATTTCCTGTCTTCATCAGCAGACCATCTGTCTTCAGGTATAAAGACCAGTTCTCCTTCACTATCAATGGCAGTTGGAGCCTCCCATCCATACATCACAGTTTTCCATGCCTGTTCATTCTGCTGTTTGATGAAGGACCTCATTCTGATCTTCCATACTCCATAGTTTACTCCTCCTTCAAGCAATGGAGGTTTGTTGAAGGCGTTTCCTTCCCTCATTAAGTCCATTTTTATTAGAACACAGGATCAACACTAAGTAAAGTCTAGTGTAAAGCTCTGATACCAATTGAAATTCCTATCCGCTGTTCTAGATGCAGTTTTGCAGTAAGGTTCCAAGTGGGGTTGGAACTGCAGTTGGAACCAAGTGTATAAGGTTCTAAGTGAGGTTGGAACTGCAGTTGGAACCAAGTGTATTAATGGACAGAACTGTTTTAAAATTAAATGTACTTGAAAATAATTCACACGCACATTTAACAACGGAGTTCACCTAACTAGGCTACGTCTCCGGGGCACTTACCCAGATTATGATATTATAAAAAGCTTACAATATATGACTCAAGTCTTAATGAAAAACTTAGACTCCCTCTAGGTTTTTCTGCCTATCACTATATTGCTCCTACTCTATAACTATCAAATATAAATCAATGGCATCCCACCATTGTTTTCTTTTTGAAGCTCACGTGTATTCTCTCTAGAAAATAAGTTCTTTATAATTTAGAACACACAAACTTTTACAAGCTAAGTTATCAAGTATATATGCAAGTAAAACAATCTTCTATTCTTCAATATCTTTTGATTGTTTTTGACTTGTTGATTTGCTTCAATCTTCCCATGCATTGCGTGATACTTCAGCATTGATTGACTCCAATCATCATTGGTTGATACCTGATTGATAACAAGCTTAAAAGTAGGAGTTAGTATTTTCCTTTAACTAGGAAACATATAAAGATAATATCTTTTAAAGATTCTATCTTTCCATATCATTTAACTCCATATAGTCAATCTTCAAACGTGTCTTTACTGAATATATAAAGATCAAAGATTTGACACAAGTGATAAGGATAATCATAATAGAAGAGATCATATTCAAAAGGAAACAACCTTATAAATTAATCTTTTTACAACTTTAATACAACATCTTTCCTTAACACTTTGATATTCCTCAATAACCACATATTAATCCTTTAAGATCATTTGAGAATATATCCTGCATACTTTAAAACACATAATTATTATTAAAGAATAGTTATGCAGATAAATAGAACTTAAACAGAATTCTGCTGGACAACAGGTTAGAACTGAGGTTGCAACTGGTACTTGAAACCTGTCAGCCAAGGTTGCAACTGAGGTTGCAACTGGTACTTGAAACCTGTCAGTACTGTCTTAGTTCTTAACAACAGTTAGGATTTATAGTGAAAAACCAATAGACAATAAACAATGTTTAGACCAGAAATCTGGTCCTAACAGAACCGTCAAAACCATTATTCCTTCATGTGAGAGAGATGCCCCTTGTTTCTATCTTGTTGAATCGCAAGATAGGAAACTCTTACTGGTGAAGAGATATTGGAATGTTTTCGAAAGAGATACTGAAGACGATTACTTTGAAAAAACTCACGACTTCAAGGTTTGTAAGTTGGTACATTTAGCTGGGGAGAAATTCGCCACATGGAAAGAACTCGACAGTATTGGTGAGCAATCGTTGTTTGTTGGTGGTGGAAATCATTCACTGTCAATTTCGACGGCGATTTGCTCAAAATTTCAACGTAATTCTATATACTATACAGCTCATGGTTATTTGGATGTTTTTACCAATAAATATCATCAAGTTGACGAAGACACCGGAATCTTTAACTTGGAAGATAAAAGCTTTCATTCACATCAAGTTCTGGGTCACTGGGAAGAGTATAGGCAACCACCAGTTTGGTTTGTTCCAAATCTAAACTAATGTAGTAAACTTGACTTTTTTTGTTACCGGTTTCTTAATGTGAAGACAATATGAAGTGATAAATTTGCGATTTGATAGGAGTTAATTAGTTTTTTCTATCCCTTGTATTTCCTAATCTTGACTTCAAAGGCCTGAGAGTGTGACAGTTTTGAGTTTAAAAGAGTTTTGACACAAAAATATGTTGCTTCTTTTTTAAAATCTAGGCACCAATACTGTTATTTTTTGATACATAGGGATTAACACGGGTATATTATATATATATATATATATGAAATCACGTTGAACATTTGACTTATGAGTTAAGACATAATTTACTGTAATTTGACTGCTAGTAAAAGTTTTTCTTCTCCATCTTTTTAAACATCATCTAGAGTTGTAAATTCTAGATAGAGTACAACTTGAAAATTGAAAACTTGAATGGAAGAGCATGTTCAATTACGGATGTTCTTGGTAAATATTCTGAGTTGATTTCTTGAAAAATAATAACATAGCCGTTATCTGAGTTTCTTGTAATTTTGAAAAAAAATTAGTCTTGGTCCGTTTGTAATCAAAATATCTACAAATATAAGTTGCGTATGACACCTTATATTTTTTTAATCTACACGACACCTTATATACCGTGTATGATTTTGAAACGTGCACCACTCCTCGTTATTTTTTATAGAAGCATTTCGTTCGTATAAGATAATTATCCATGTTTTTTTGCAATATAAGAGAGGAATAATATTAATTGTACTATAAGACCCACCTAATATCATTTTTTTTAACAAAATTTGCAATTGACATAATACTATTATATTGGATTTTCAGTCCGTTTGACATCATATTTTTTGGTTAAAAGTTGCTTTTAAAAAGGAAAGAGAAAAAAACTTCTTAAAAATTCCCTTGACATCCCTCTAACTTTTTTACTTATAAGTGACTTATAACTTATTTTTAGTCGTAAATCATTGGTTGTAAGTGACTTTACTATAAGAAAGTTTTTGTTTTTGAAAAATTTAATGTGGATAAATCCAAAACAATTCTCAAATTCCTAACTTCTCCGCTTTTGACTTTTTTTTAGTACCAAAAAGCTAACTTTATTAAAAGATTAACAATACTAACATATATACAGTGGCGGAGCCAAGAATTTTGTTTAGGAGAGTCGCTTTCCGATTCAAAACAAACAAGACAGCACGAAAGAAAAGTTTATTGTGTTAAACACAAATATTCCTCAAATCTGAATTTTTTAAGCTTCGGTCACTATTTAATAAAATCTATAAAACGTTATTGGATATGAAAATTAGAAAAAAGATCATGTATTCATGTGCGAGAAATAAAATTGTTGAAAGATCAAACTTGTTAATTTATTATGGTATGTGAGTTAGGATTGGTGTTGCAAATAAAATTGTAGGGACCAAGGAAAATTTTGTAACTTTCTTACGAAATCTATTGGATTGACTAACCACCAAGTCCACCAGGAAATAACAAAGGAAATATGACAGTCGATACTCTACTCTTCCTTTCCATTTTCTCCAATACTCTGTAACTAATGCAAAGAACCATTGTTTTTAATATTGCACTATAACTAACAAGGGAATAAAAGTACTGTCACTACCAAAATCTGAGGGGGTCATGTGACCCTTCTATAAACTCACTGTGACTCCGCCACTGTATATATAATGCTCAAGTCATGTGAGATAAAATCTCAACGAATAACATTGCATATATATCAACATCATGATAATGTTCCGGCTCCGCACTAAATATCTATTCGGCATTCTTTTGAGTGAGTGAAGAAGAAAGAACGACATATTCATATATGAGGATACTAGATTTGAATGTAATGATATCAACTCTATTGTACAGTTTCACATCTCAATTGTCAAATAAATAGCATAGAAAAGAAATCAACAGAGGTGAAAATACAATAATCACGCTCTGTTTCTGGTTTGAGTAACTTCTTTATAAACATCAAGAAGAGGAAATGTTTTGTTCAACCTTTGGAATGCTTGTTTCGATATCGCCTTAATCTCCAAAAGGTTGTTCGCCAACTCCATCGCCTTAGGTCTCCAATCCACCAACCCGACCCCTTAGGTTAATAATATATACGTAGTCCCGTTCGGTCTACACCCTTTCTGAACCATCTCGGTTAGCATATCAATAGCCTGGTCAATTTTATGAATTTTACACAAGCCAAGAACAACGATATTGTAACTTATAACCGTAGGCCCAAATCTGTCACCCTCCATATCCCTTAACAACCCAACCGCCTCCCCTACCAATCCGTCCCTACACAAACACAAAATAAGCGAATTATATGTTATGTCATCCAGGTCGATCCTTTTATTAACCATCTCAGAAACCATCATTAGAGCATTAAATCTATCACCATTGCTCCACAAAGAAATAAATATCGTGCTATAAAAGCTAACATCGTGTGGACAAATGTAACAAACTCATAGATAGAACTCACCATAGAAAACCGGTTAACTAAGTGAGTGTGCCTATAGAGTTATATACAATACAAAGGTAACTTACACTACCGATGTGGGATAATGTAGTTTACACTACACTACCCTTAGAATCATTACATTCCACCACGCTCCGCAACCTGCGACCACGCAGGCTGGATTCGTGCTGATCTCTAGTCCCGGTTGAACACTGTAATCCCGACGTCACCCCTTCTGCGCCCCGTGGGCGGGCTTTGTACTATCAGACTTGCCCTGTTTGAACACTACAATCTCGGCGTCTTCCTTTTGGCGCACTGTGTGTCACATGTATTGGATTGTGATGTCGGATCAGATACACAATTTGTAATAACATTGATTATTCATGAACAATATCAAACAATAACTACGAAACGGTTCTAAAAAGGGCATCTGAATGAGTCACGAAACCAAATTAGATCACTTAAATGTAGTATTAAAACTTGATATAGTACGAAATACAAACAGCCGATTGGAGATGGAAAATCTTGTAAACTATTCTCGAAAGAGAAAGTCTTAAACAAACATAATTTTGTGCATACCTAGATCTATTCCTGTAAACGTATTTATAAAACAAATACATAAAACTGCTAAACTACATAAAGCGGGAAACACCTATTTCAAAATCCTAATATAAATACCGAAACTAAATAACTACTCCCGCATATATCCTATAAACCTAAAACTGCAGGTATATATTCCTTAAAAAACTAATCCAGATCTGTTACAATCCCCACTCGTTAAATTCAGCTGGCACTCAAGCTGAAAACAAATAGAATTCAAGATTCTCGTGTTCAACCGCTCTTTCATTTCAACCATTGGATCTCTGTGTGATGACCGCATAAATCCAGTTACACTTTTTTTCCGTTCAAATCCACTGTTCACTTTTGTTTCCAATACCAAAATTTCTTGTCTAAATCCTGATTTGTTAGGATGTTGGCGGCGATCTTCAAAATATTTCCCCTCATTTAGCAATGTCAAGATAGCGGTTATAAAAACCTTAAGGAATTCAACTCTATGGATTTACTTAACAAATTATTCACTACGGATTTACATGCATTCACTCCAAATTTCTATCTAATTACATAGTACTTACATATATAATTACAAATATTAAATAATTATACTTAGTTATTAAATGTGTTATCTTAATTGACTTTTTTATTTAGTGCATGCGGCACTTGTTAGTGATACCTTTTTCATTGAATAATTTTGTTACCTATTTGAGAAGCATAAAACATTCCCCTTTTCCATAGTTTTGGTTACAACTTCCCATTTTCTACTCATCTGCTATCATATTTATATAATTTTTTCCCATAAAAAAATATGTTTGGTTTTGAAATTAACACTTTTATTATTTTACACTTTTAGATATCGCACTGCACACCAGGTTTTCTCTAGCTCCACTGCTTACCTTCCTTGTAAGCAGTGGGTTTCGAATGCTGCTGGTGATCATGACTCATTTTGTTAACGGGGTGGACGCTTTATTCAAACGCATAACCTTGTCCGGGATAAACTTTTCACACTGACTCGAGAGGCGCGCTTGACTCCTCGCTTGGAGTTGGCTCATCTATTTGGTGATGGTACTATGAAACATGTTGATATTCCTTTTTGTCATCATGGGATCGAGGTCGTGATCTTTGTTCAAATGTATCAATTGTCTCCAATTTCTTTCTTGCCTTCTGTATCTGAAATAGGCGAGACGACGTGAAAAGCCGATGATCGAAATATGGTTAAATACGAAATGCATTGCGCTTCAAACGGCCTCATTTTTTGCCCTTTTGTTTTGGAGTCGACGGAAGGTTTTGGTTCGTGCACGAAAGTGGTTTTGGACAGATTGTCAGTCGAGTTGGCGTCGGTTAGAGGAGTGTCAGCAGCTGAGACTCTAGCCTCTATTAGACAACAACTTTATTTCACTACCCAAAAAATTATGGCTGATGATTTTTTAATGCGTTATAACGGATGATTTAAAAGTTTTATGAAGTTATTCACATGTAACTAATTTTAACGTGTATTTTATTATTTTTCTGTGGGCAATTAACATAAACATACCATGCATCTATTATATTAACAAAAACATACTCTCAAAAGTTAAATTATCAAAAACATACATTCAATTAATAATTAATAAAAAATAAAAAAGATGATTCATCGCTCTCAATCTCTTTCATCTCTCTCTTGCTCTCACATTCTCTTCAACCTCTCTCTCTCTTCTCTCTCCCTCCGATCTCTCTCCTCCTCCTTCTCACTCTTTCCGATCTCTCATCCTTTATATCCTTTTCTGATCTCTCATCATTCATCACTTTTTCCGATTTCTCTCATCATCTTTCCTCTATTTTTTTTGATCTTTTTCTTCTTCTTCCTCTCTCTCCGATCTCTCTCTTCCGTGAAGATTGTGACGGACACATCTATCAGAATGGGCGGCGAGTGTGTACAGCGATGTCGAAAACTCGAGTTTGATGTCGACGGAGATGCGGTCGTCGAAAGAGAGGCCTACGACGGCGACGTGATAGTTCGAGATCGGAAGACGGGTAAGAGTTGAATTTATTAATGTATAATGTTGAAAAATAAGTATATGAATTACGTGAATTAAGGGTATGAAGTTGAAAATGATGTATATGAATTATGTAAATTGTGGTATGAAATTTGAAAATAAGGGTGAACTCTACGAATCAGGATATTAACTTTTGAAATAAAGGTATGAACTTTTGCAATAAGGGTATGAAAAATACAAATTAGGTTATAAACTTTTGAAATAATGGTATGAACTTTTGGAATAAGTGTATAAAAAATACAAATTAGGGTATGAACTTTTAAAATAAAGGTATAAAATATACAAATTAGGATATGAACTTTTGAAATAAGTGTATGAACTTTTGGAATAAGGGTATGAAATATACAAATTAGGATATGAACTTTTGAAATAAGACAAATTAGGTTATGAATTTTTGGGTATGTTTTTATTAATTAGAAAATTTTGGGTATATTTTTGTTAATTTAGTTTTAAAAGTACTATGTTTTATTAATTTATCATTTTTCTGTAAGTTTACATTTATCATCTATAAAACTAGACTGTTATATATTTTGGAAGAGTATAAAAAGATAGTCTTTTTTTTAAAGCGCTAATTCATATGTAAGCTACTGGATATTATATTTCATTACACATTTACCATTAAACCATTTATAAATAAATTTTATGCAAAAAAATTGTTGCCTATTTGAGAAAGAAATGTATGACATGTTTTCAACAAATTCTACAAGGCTCTTGGTCAGAAAGCATACTATAATATTGTTAATTTTTCAATGTAGGAGTGTGTTTTAATTATATATGCTATGACAAAAAAAATTATCATATTTACAAGCTTTATCAGCAAATTAACATAGGTCAACGATATTTTTTTCAAATATTAATTTTGATACACCATAGATTGGTTGACGAAACTATATATAAAAAAGGAGGAACAGTATAGTCGTAGTAATAAAAACTAAAAAAATATCTACTATATTTAATATGTAATCATAACTAATTTTTTTGTAAGCACGAAAACTTTCATTATAATAAAAGACAGACCGAACCCATATTTACAATTGTTCATTGAGAGCTTAAAATTTGAAGAGATTTAAAGCTTAGAAAAATGTATACTTGTCTAATAATGATACTATAAAGAGAGAGAAAACTAAAGGCTTTCTATAGCTAGTTTTGCCTTTTTACATTTACAAGTAAGATTAAAGACAAACTACAATGTAAATTCAGCCTTAAACTAAGCTAGATGATCAATCTGATCTTCAGTAATAGCAAAACACTACCAGGTTAAATATCATATTGATTCCAAATTCCATCATATTGTTGAAACTGGAAATTTCACTAAATAAACCATCATTCTGATGATAAAAATGCTTTCCCTTCCAAAGTTGTGTAAATAGTCCTTGTGCCATTCACTCTAAACCCATGTTTTTCAATCTTGTAACAAGCACCACCTCAAACAATATTCATATAGATATTTCATAGCAAATAATTATAAACCTGTAGAAAACCAAATAACAGTCAAACAAAGACTAAAAGAAAGATTAGAAGTTAGTATAACATCAGAATTATCATAATTTGCTTAAAATAGAGAAACAAATTGATTATTTGATGCGCACGCGGCGGTTATACACTCTACCCGTGTCACATGTTTTACCGTCTGTTTACGGTATCAGTATTATTTATGTTATGTCGGGCTCTTGTTTGCTATTTGTTTATTTATGTTCATCAGCATAGTTGGTTATTTGTTTTGGACCACTAGTGTTATTTTTATTTCACTTTTAGTCATTTCGAGTGAAGTACTGAAAGACTACTGCACTAACTCTATTATCATTATGTTGAGTACTGCTGAATAAAATGGGAGCCGCCATTCTTTTTCTCTCTTTTATTCTCTTCTTTGTTTGGATTAATTGTGCATTTTGGCGTGAGATTGATCTATTATTTCTCACTTATTTCTACGAAACCTCTGGATTTCATCATTGGTATCAGAGCAGGTCATTCCTACATCTTGTGGGAACACTAGTTCGTCTTTTTCTCAACTTTTTTCTATTAAAATAAAAATAAAATCTGTTTTTATTGTCGTTGATATATGTCATGTTACGTATCCGATTACAGTTGATGTGTTATATCAAGTTTTCGATACTTATGGGTGTGTCAATAAGATTATGATGTCTCCAATAATTGATTTTCAAGCATTGATAGAATTTCGATCTGTAGACGATGTTGTTTATGCCAAAAGTTGTATGGATGGAAGAAATATTTATAATGATTGTTGTAATATGAAACTTCGATGGAATGGAGATTATGGGTTAGAATTTAATTATGGATATGAAGAAAAAGATCCGGTTATTAGCGATAATAAATTGGTTGATAAAGAAGAAAAAAATGGTGAACAATCCATTGAAGACGACTCGGAAGACGATGAGAGTGAGTTCTCGGATTGGACAGAAAAAGAAAATATTGTCGGCGATGAGAAGTATTTTGAATGCTCAGAAAAAAATAGTATGTATGTAAATCCTTATTTTATTTCGTATGAAAAACCTATTAGCGATTATATTGATCCTTTTACAAATTGCTCTTGCGATAAAATAATAAAATTTGATTATAATTGCAATAGCCCGAGTTGTACTGGAGAAACTAATAAAATTGATTCATTCTGGGTATATGAAGTTTTGTGTGATGTGAAAAAGTTCAAGTAGTTCAAAGATTTCGGGCATGCATCAAAAGTGTTGGGTATAATGACTAAAAGAGATTGGATTGTTAAGATAAACGTTAATGTTGTTAAGGAGTTGGGTTTGCATGAATGGCCTCTAATTTGTCAAATTGATAATTTTTATTACAATCATAAATTAGCGAATTTTTATGAACTCAAATGTTACGCTCTTATTATGGAAAAAGTTGCTGCGCATTCTGATTTATCTTTCATTGGTGTTGGTGCTTGTTTGGAAGGTGTTTATTTCACTCTCTTAAATTTTAAGAATCGTGAATGGAAATTAATTATTTATGAAGATGGGCGTTTTCTTGATTTTTTTGACAGAATTTGATGGGATGGGTTATTGCACTTTTTCGTTGGTGTTTGAGAGACTGAATATTTCTCTATTTAGAAAGCGTTCAAAGACTATTAAACTCAACAAATATATAACTAGTTCATTTGGGAATATTTGGCAACTTGAATTGGTGTTTTTAGCAATTCCGACAATACTTATGATTTCTCAAAGTTTGTTTCAAGTGCAGTTTTTTCTGTTACAACAATGTCACTTAAAAAACTTGCTGTTTGGCATAGAAAGCGATACCCAATTCAGTTCAAATTGGGTACGGAAGTAGAGTACGGGTCTACGGACATGTGGCTACTGAACTTCCAACATTTGGTTAAACGTAGACCAAGTTATGAATTTTTAAAGCTAGGGCCACATTCAGCTTTGATGTTGGCTAGAAAAATAAACTGTTGCCATAACAAACGGCCTTTGTCTTGGTTGATATCTGATAGAAATATATTCGTGACAGATATTGAGAGTTGGGAACCAGATTTGCGGTGTTTGGATATACGGTTGATGAAATATGAGTTTATAAAATAAGCAATTCGGTACAGTTCTTTTCATGCGAAAACTGTTACGACACTGCTTGAAAAAGTAATTAATTGTTATAGCAAACATACTCCAAATCGGTTGAAATTTTGTGAGTTGGTAGACTACTGGTATACAGTCGTTTGGAAACCAAGATCGATACATTCGGATCAATATCGATCGAGTTATGAATTGTTGAACTTTGGGTTGCAAGCAGTTTTTTATATTATGACAGATACGATGTTGTCTAGAAAACTAATTGTTTGGGTCAGAAAGTGGTATCCGATTCAGTCCAAATTTGGTGGAAAGGTAGGGTACTCGTATATGGATATGTGCGCGCTAAATTCGCAAGATTTGGATAAGCAGGGATTTAGTTATGAATTTTCCAAGTTTTGGTGAACTTGTCTGTCCAAACATGACCTGGGCAGATTGGATGGCTTGGAGAAAAAGATTCGTGGCACTGCTTAAAATTGTCCGAATTATATGAAATTTTATGAGGAAATACCTAATATTATTAGGGGGATTTCGACACCGGGTTTATTATTTTCTAATGCACAAGCAGTGTGTTATGATTTTTCGAAGATGACTTATTTTTTATGTGTACCCGATGATAATGATACTACACTTGCTTTTATATTATTGCGCAATGAAGTTGAAGGGGCATCTCATAATTTTGATAAGCCACCGAGTACTTATATCGACTATTTTGGGTATGACACTTTTCATGGAGACGCTGAGAGGTCGGATGTTCGGGTGCACTTAGGTACGTGGGCTTACTCTACTTATGTTGATTTTCCGATATATGGTTGGTTAGCTCGTTGTATTCAGATTGCTTGGAAATATGGTCGCTAGAACTCTTTTTGGGTGGGATTATTGGTTTAGTAGAGGGACGAAAATGTATAAAGATAGCCATTGAGCAGGTTGTTGGGGTTTCAACGGGCTTCCACCTGAAGGTGAACGAGTCCATTTGAGAAGTTGGAAGTGTTTTTGGTTTTGGGAAATATGGTACATTATCCGAGCTCGTGTCTACAACCTTGAGGACAAGATTTTTCTTAAGAGGGAAGGAATGATGAGCACGCGGCGGTTATACATTCCACCCGTGTCACATGCTTTACCGTCTGTTTACGAGATCAGTATTATTTATGTTATGTCGGGCTCTTTTGTTGCTATTTATTTATTTATGTTCGTTAGGCTAGTTGGTTATTTGTTTTGGACCACTAGTGTTATTTTTATTTCTCTTTTAGTCGTTCGGAGTGAAATACTAAAATATTACGACAGTAACTCTATTATCATTATGTTGGGTAGTGTTGAATGAGAGTGGAGCCCCCATTCTTTTTCTCTCTTTTATTCTCTTCTCTATTTGGATTAATTGTGTCTTTTGACGTGAGATTGATCTATTATTTCTCCGAAATTTCTACGAACCTCCGGGTTTCATCATTATTTCAATCTAAATGATGGTAGACCGTATAAATCAATTATATGGGTAGCATGGATATACCTAGAAAATTCATCCACATAATGAAATTGAATAGTCTTACCATTTGAGCCTAATTTATGATTTTAACAAGGAAATCAGCAACTTTGTTTTTCCCCCTCTATATATATGAATTAAACTAACTCCTACATGGTGCATTCAATAATTTATGTCCTCCCAGATAATGATAAACTGTATATTAGGTTTTGATTTTTTATTCCACCAATTACAAATAAGTAGAGAGTTGATTCAATGCAAACATTATGTAAATCCAGTTGATAACATAGAAGTAATCCTATATGTAAGGCTAGAACTTCTGCATATGTATTAGTAGATACATTGGATCCATTTTTATGGCCCTAATTGATTTTGATCGATTGGCCCCAAAAAAACTAAGATATGCTACCTTAAAAAAAATAGGACAGCAAAAATGGATCCGATACATCCAAGAGTGAGAAAAATCAAAAATGACATCACCTTTATTGTCTCTAAGAACTTTTCCACAACCAACACCTCTGAAATTTCCTATGGAGGATCTATTAACCAAGAATGGTTTAGAAAAGCACTAATGTTACTAAGTAAATATGAAATCATGTTATAAATTTTAAGCTAAAAATAATAAAAGTGTCCAAGGCACGGGCCAGTTTTGCTAGTCTACTCTAAATAAGTAGGATTGTATTTTATTTAGTTATGTGAAGTCTATACGTATACCTATATGACTGACCAGTAATGTGAAAGGCACCAACGGTAGGGTGGGCTCTGAGGAAGTTGGAACCTAATTGAGCCTAATTAAGTACCGCCTCGACTCGTTCAGGCTCTTTGAGACTTTTTTTCTTTTAAGTGCAAAAAAGAAAAAGAAAATACCGTCCACAACTTTTCTGTAAAAAATAGAAAACCGGAACTTTTTTTCTTTCGAAAAGAGCTATATTGCAAGTGAAACTATTTATACAAATACCTATTTAGGGATGAGTAAATGGGTTTTGTTGTGAATAATATGCGTCTAAGTCACTCTAAAAAAATGTGGCATCAAATACTAAATTTCCAGTTAGTTTAATTTTTGTTTTGTTATAGGATACTAGTGGTTAACTTTTCAATAATAGTAATGATGTCACTTGGGAATGAAGTATGAATGAGAAGAACTCAACCATGCATTGATCAGTTTTCTGATCCATTTCTATGTTCAAGAGGGCAAAGTCCCCATCTAAAAGAAAAAAGAGCAAACTCCCCAGTAAAGCATCGTTTGTAAGGTGTGACTATAAGCACCATTTGTAGTTAAAGTTTGTCGGTTGTTACATTGGACGGTATCGAACATTTGAACTGTTTAATGATTTTAAACATTTCTCAAATGCAGAAAAATACAAGTTGATTAGGATATATAAATTCTGTTTTCTTATTCATCATATAGCTCTCAGTTCCTTTTGTCAACATAGACATAACCTAATATTGACTAGCATGCTAATCGCTTAAAGTGGGGTTTAAGCGCACAGACGATGTTGTTCTGTCGCTCTGGAGTCGTGTGCGGAGCCAACATAGAATTTCTTTTACATCTGAACTGCCAAATAAATAGTACAATAATCACGTTCTGTTTCTCGTATGAGTAACTTCTTTATAAACATCAAGAAGAGGAAATGTTTTGTTCAACCTTTGGAATGCTTGTTTTGATATCGCCTTAATCTCGAAAAGGCTATTCGCCAACTCCATCGCCTCAGGTCTCCACCCCGCAAATCCGACCCCTTCGGTTAACAATATGTACGTAGTTTCGTTCGGTCTACACCCTTTCTCAACCATCTCGGCTAGCATATCAATAGCCTCATCAATTTTATGAATTTTACACCAGCCAAGAACGACGATATTGTAACTTATAACCGTAGGCCTAAATCCGTTACCCTCCATATCCCTCAACAACCCAACCGCCTCCCCTACCAACCCGTCCCTACATAAACACGAAATAAGCGAATTATAAGTAATTTCATCCGGATCGATCCCTTTATTAACCATCTCTGAAACCATCATTAGAGCATTAAATCTTTCACCATTGCTCCACAAAGCGCTAAATATCGTGTTATAAGAGCTAACATCGGGTGGACAACCGATCCCACCAAGCCTCCCGAATATCTCCATTGCTAAATCCGCGTGCCCGTATTTGCATAAAGCTGATAATATCGTATTATAGTTCACTATATCAGGGAGACAACCGGAATATACCATATAGCCCAAAAAATCGATCGCCAAATCCAATCTTCCATTTCTACAAAGTGCAGATATCAACGGATCATAACTATATGTATCGGGGTTCAGCCCTTTCTCCATCATGATCTTTAGAACGTTAACACTCTCGTCTATTCTCCCTTCTCGACAAAGCAAGCTAATTAATATACTATAAGTAACTACATTTGGCTCACAGCCTAACGAGTACATTTCGGTTATAAGCTTGTCACTGTCATTCCATCTCCCTCGGTTCAATAACGCCCTCAAAAGCATGTTATACGAGACAATATCTGGTTTACAGCCTTTGGAGGGTAATGTCTTAACAAACTCAAAAGCACGATCCAACAACCCTTCTCTACATAATCCCCTAACTACCGCATTATATGTATACATATCGGGTATGAGCCCTCTCGCTAACATATCATCAAACAATTTCATTGCTTCACCAATCCCACCTTTGAGGATAGTCGCTTCTATCAAGATTGTGTATGTAATAACGGTAGGCTTACAATTATCTTTCACCAATTGATCCAAAACCTTTAGAGCTAACCCCAATTTCCCTCTGCTACAAAGACTCCCAATCATTATGTTATATGTAACTATATCGGGCGAAAAGCCTCGGTCTCTCATACGATCCAACACTTTGTTAGCCGACTCAATCTGATTTAACTTACAGAAACCACTAATCAACGCGTTATATGCAAACACATCGGGATCACCATGTGACTCCAATAACTCCATGACCCTGACTGCTCTAGCGACGTTTTTTAAACCGAAGAACCCTTTGATTAGTTTCGTACAAAGAATCACATCGGGTTTGTAACCCTTGTTCACCATGCACTCAAGGAAATAGAGACACTCGCTGTATTTCCTCGTGTTACAGGACCGAATTAGTAGGCTCATCAAATGTGTATCCTTAAATTCGGAGAAATGTAAACGGGCTGTCTTGGTTTCGGCTAAAGACTTGGTTTTTTGTGAGTTGCTAATTTTAGCCTCATAAGAACCAATGCTTTTAATTTTAAAGATAACATTTGGGTGATAATGTGACATTGGTTTAAGATGTGAGTTAAAACTAAGGCAATGAGAAAAGCACTCAACACAGTGTACTGTACTCATTGTGTTTGTTTGTTTGAACTTTCAATGCATTTTCCAGGTACAATATACTACCACGAAATAGGGAAAAAACTCAACTTAAACCGAAAAACGATACAAAAACAACTTCAAAGCAAAAACCAAGATATATAGCTGAGTTTCAAGTTGAAGCTGCAGTGTAACAAATTCAAGTTGTTACTGTTGGAATATAATTATATTTTTAGTTATATACAAGGAGAGAAAGTACCAGAGGTGTTTGGAGAAACTAGGACATGAAAGGTTGAAGCAATTCTAGCAGGTTCTGTTAAAAGGTGCTAGTATAAGAAATTTAGAGTATTTTCCTAAGGCATAAATATGAGATCATATATTGTAGATAAGGTGACTACTGGTTATATGCAATCAAGTGGATGTTTTATGTTTTTCATTTATTTATTATCATGACTAATTTATACTAAAATATAAACACAAACAGTTATAAAAAGATATATTATATATTTATGTTCTTATATTTATTAAATTTTAATTTATCTTTTTCAAAAGATGATAACTTCATATTTTCACCCATACCCAAAAAAAATACCATTTGGTGAATTGTTAAAAACGAGAAAATTTGAAGATAATTTAAATAACGTCTCGGATCCTCCAAATATCGTACTCTACCGTATCTTACTCATATTTGTACCTGATACTCATAAGTGTCATATTTTGATTATATTTTGAAGTATTCGTGCTAGATAAGTTATACACCTTATGTTTAATTACATTAACAGTTTTCTTGGTTAAGTCTCCAAATGAGTCAATTCTTCCGCATGTCTCTAACCGGCATGTTTATAAGATATGCCTCAAAATCATGTTTTAACTCGACTCGTTTACAAAAGGAGTCTAATAAGGCTTGGCTTATGTAGATAGTTTAGAACTAAGTCACTAATTACAAACCGAGTCGGATCTTAAGATAATTCACTCACATAAAACATTTAATTTGGCTAAAATGATCATTAAGATAATCAATTTTACAAATAAGTAGTGTCCGATTATGATACACACCAATACATTATAATGAAAACTCCAAGATATCCGTGTGGTAGAAGTTTATCTCTCATCTGTCTCTCACTCTCCTTCTTTCACTCTCTCTTACTTCATCGGATGTGGATATGGGGTAACGCTAATTATCTCTTTCTCTCTCCATTAATTATCTATATTTCTCTATGTTTCTAAATTCTTTCAACATATCTTTTCTAGTTTTCTCTCTATAAGGTCACGATCCAAACAAAACCTTTTAATATTCAACAGAATTAATCATAATC